>JACXGI010002154.1:18450-48545 GCA_016801175.1 Esox masquinongy
TGTGTGTGTGTGTGTGTGTGTGTGTGTGTGTGTGTGTGTGTGTGTGTGTGTGTGTGTGTGTGTGTGTGTGTGCGCGTGTGCGCTTGTGTGCGTGTGCGTGTGTGTACTCCAGAAAGCTCCAGTTCCAGTGAATATGGATAGTTCTGAGGCTCAATGAAGTTGTATTCAAATTGATGGCGCTGAGCATTTTAAATGATTTACACGGTTAACTTTGACAGTCCTACCATTTTGCTATTAAGTATTTAATCATTATACCTGTTAGCCAAGCAATGGCTAATCTTTCTATTATCCTGGCAAAAATTCAGGCTTGTTTGGTAATGTGTGTGTGTGTATGGACGCGCTCGGCGGTGTCTGTTTTGTTGTGTCAGTCTCTGGCAGGAAGTCTGTGTGCTGACTGGATCTTGACCGCATCCTGTTTTTCTCCAGACACTCACTCAGACCCACCTGGGCCTCATGTCCCGTACCTGTCTGTCTGTCTGGTTCATCTGTGCCATTTCCTTTATCGGGTTACAAAGTCATGAATACAGAACCCTGTCTGTCGGTGTCGGTTGAATACAAACCCAAAGCCCACCAGCATACAGTCATGTGAAAAAGTACCTTCTAGAAAGTTGTCTTTTTCAGATTTGGACATGGATATGTAATCTTTACTTAAAAAGGTAACCCAAAGGGTAAAGGTAACCTAATTTAACAAATGGCACCTTGTCATGTTTGAGGGCTTTCTTCCATGCAAGGCCTGCTTCAAATCCCTGCACAGCATTTTGATGGGATTGAGATCTGGGCATTTCCTCTGCCCCATAATCCTCAGTTTTTTTAAGCCATTCTGTTGTAGCTCTGCTTGTGTGTTTTGGATTGTTGTCCTGTAGCTAGATCCATGTTCAGTTCTACTTCAGCTTTTTGACAAATAGCCTCAGATTCTTCTCAAGAATTCTCTGATACAATATCCAGTTCATGTTTCACTCAATGATGACAAGTTGGCCAGGCCCCGAGGCAGCAAATCAGCCCCAAACCATAATGCTACTGCCTGCTTTCTTTACAGTTTGTATGAGGTACTTCGGTTCAAAGGCATTGTTTCGTTTTCTCCAAACATGGAGTCTGGCATTACAAATGAACAACTTGATCTTTGACTCATCTGTCCAGAGCACAATGTATTTTTTTTTTGTTGAGCAGATGCTTTTTCCTTGCTGAACTCTCATGTAGGCCAAGTTTGTGGAGTCTTTTTTTTGACTGCAAGAGGTCTGTAGGACCCTAATTTTAGCCATTTTAATTGATGGTAAAGTTATGGGTGCATTTAAAACGTACATCACAATATATTCAAGATTTTTTGTTGATACAATATTAATGACGATATATTCATTTGATGTCTATGTCGTCATTATTATGTTAAAATATACTTTACTAAACGCAACCTTTTCTTCCATATTACAGTAATGGTAAGTCCCCTCGGTGACAATTTCTTCATATGTAGAAACTTCTCCAATAACTGCCATACTTGACTCCTTCACTACTATCCATTGTCCAAACCATGTTACATAGATCTGTCTGAAAGCTGGTAGGAAAGCCCCTAATGGATATACACATATTGCCCTCTAGTTGTCTAGTCAGATGTTTTAAAATTGGACTATGCGAGCACGCTTACTGGATGAAGCTTGCGAAAGCTTTTTGTATCAGATATGCACAACGCAAAATTAGCATGATTGTGATATCAAAGATTACCTTATTTCCATTATTGAATAACGATATTTATTGAATTATTGCCCACCCCTAGGTGCATAAGGAGTTTTTCCTAGTCACTGAAATTCAACACTACTGTTGTTTGCTCCTTGGGGTTTAAGGCCGTGTGTTTTGTAAAAGCACTTTGTGACAACTGCTGATGTAAAAAGGGCTTGATAAATACATTTGATTGATTGATTGATTTTATTATAGGCTTTAATTGAATCAATGGTTTCACTTTTTGTGAAATTTGTTAAATTGGGTTACCTTTATCGGTTAATGTGAATTTACCTCAAATATCCATATGTAAAAAAACTTTCCAGGTGGTGTACCTTTTTACATGACTGCATGTGTCAGCAGGCTCCTAACTTCCTGTCTCAGGTTACTGATATGTTCCTGTGTTTAGTAGTGTTTGTGAATGCAGTGGTATTCCGATATGCATACAACAGTATGCAAACGGCCTACTGCTAGCCCTGTTTATTGTTGTTCAGGATTATGTATGTTTATTTGGATAACAGCAGGTGCCATGGTGACAGCCATGGTAGACAAACAGCGAACAGAATGAAACACCTGGATAGGACACAGTCCCATTAAGAAAAGCAATTACAGTTCACAGTAAAAAGGTATTGTATCAGACCTTTGAACTGCCTTATAGGCTCCCATGTTTCTAACTTAAGTTTTCTGCAAGTCATTCCATGAATATGGGGCCTGGTGGTCTAAAGCAGTTATACCTAACTCGGAGTAAGCTCTCTGTATCTCTAGTACTTGCATGTCTTGTGAAAGCATCTGATTACTGCTGTTTTTCCAGTGAATTGTTGTGGTGGGTAGCAAGACAGCCCTATACACAAACATTAACCAATGTATGACCCTCTAGATTTTAGGGAGTTTCCCGCAAATCGAAATGCATTAGAGACAATGATGTAGGAAAATTGCATCAGTAATTAAGTGAATGACTGTTTTCAATACTGATGCTGAACTGTGCATATATCACCATAATCTAACACTGATATAAAAGTGGCTTGCACAATTTAATTGTTGTGTAAGCCACTTTTAATCATACACAAATGTAGGATTTGTTTCTAACTTCTTTACAAATTCTGAAATGTGTTTCTTAAAAGACAGCTTGTCATTTCACCAGATTCAAAGGTGTTTGTTGGAGGGAACATGTTCTACCTCACCCATTATATTTATTAGTGTGCAAATGCTTGTGCAAGAGAGGTAGCAGATGTGTACTGTACTGTTATCATCATAAAAATTAAAATGACAGTTTTTCACAGATTTATAGATGTCATTAATATTCAGACTGGCAGTAACAAACCAAAAAATGTAACCCTGGGGAACTCCTTTGTTAACTTCAAGATTTGATTCCTGTTATTATAATAGCCTGGGTTCTTACGCTATAGTAATTCTGACAACACAAACAAGTGTCCATGGCTCGGCCTAATGAGGTCAGTTTCTTTCAGACTGAAATGATCAACTGTGTCAAAAGCCTTTTGTCAAGTTATTAAATAAAGCAACACTCAAATTCTCATCCAAGGTCTCAGCTATATCATAAACAACTAATGCAGTGGCAGTAATAGTACTATGCCCTGAACTAAAACCAGACTGACATCTGTTCAAAATAGTGTTCCGGTAAGAAGGAATGCAACTGTTTGTTTAATAGAGACTCAAGGATTTTAGCAAGGCAAGACCATTTAGGTAAAGGATGATAATTGTCTAGGTCACTAGTATCCCCACTCTTCGGTAGTGGCAGCACATAGGCGGTTTTTCCAAACTTTCGGAATGACCCCAGAAATGACTGTAAGGTTGTAAATGTGTGTTACAGCTCTGAAGATAAGAGGAGCAGTACTAGTGCATCTCCTGTGCATCTAAAGCAAAAGATGTGGCAGGCAAACAAATGTTCCATTTATATGCATAACAAACATTTGCCTGTGTTTTAACCCCTGATTAGTCTATGCATTGTGGATTTGCCGATATTCTAGCAGTCGAATATGGTTGCCTTGACTCGCTGTACTCTAGCGACTCCTTGTGGGAGCTTGTGTGCCTGTGGGCTCGATAAAAGGTACAAAAATATATAAGCTGTCTTTTGCGATGGCGGCTCTAGGTGTACTACGGCAGCTGTTCGGACGGACAGGGAACAAGAGGCTGAAAATCATGCAGACGCTGTATGTTGCCCGTAGCATTCCATGATTTAAATGAAGCGGGCAGGAAATTTAGCAGTTAAAGCATCTGTCCAGTAACTGAAGTACAGTCCCTCTATAGTGAACTACTTTTGGCTATATCCCTGTTGTTAATATAACAGCTATTCTGCGGCCAGTGGAGTTTTGCTGTGCTCGTGTTTGTTGAGACTTGTAAATTACATCAGACTCAGAAACCGCGGAAGGCCGTCGTTTGACTGGTGGTGAATTGACAAAAACGTCCCTATTGTTCAGTGAAATCGATCTGACAGACATTTGGTCGGGTGCAGTAGTATTGACCGAGGCCACTTGCTATCTTTCAAGGCTAGTGATTTATGAATACATAGAATGGTCTAGAATAGTAAATGAACATAATTCGTTGAAACTTCTGCACAAAGACGATAAGATGGCCAACCCGCTAACAACGGATCGTTGACGCGGCCTGTTTTCTTCCTTCACCGACTAAATTGATAGCAGGTAAAAGGATCTTCACCTTGCTCCGCCATGCTCCTCACTAGCAAACATCATGCAGGCGGTTCCCGCTAATCAGGCTTTTGCTTTGATCAATTCTCTGTAGGAGGATTTCGATGTCTGACTGGGACAGTGGATTAAAAAGGCTGTGACGTTAAGAGATCAGCGTATTTCCGGTGGGACTTTGAGCTTGTGTTTTGTGAGTCATACCAGGCCATTCTATTTCCTAGACCAATGCTTTTCTCTCTCTCACTGGCTGTCTGTTCCTTACTACCTCCCTCCCCTGGTATCAATGTGCCTATGAACCCCTAGTTTTGTGCGTGCGTGTGTGCGTGCGTGCGTGCATGCATGTGTGTGTGAGAGAGAGAGATGTGAAAACAACCACACTACAGAGCCCCACAGGACAAGCCCTAGGTGCTAGGAATCTCCACGGAAACCATCCAGTAGTCCAGGCTCTGCACACACTGTTTTTCTGTCTGTCACTTCAGACAGAGACCAAGGGAGAGAGACGTTCACATGCGTGGGGAACAAAACCGTAAACCGACGCGCTTTGAGACCCGCCTCCCCCGCTTCCCATCCGACATCGCACATCAAATTAAAACGACCAAATGAAAAGGGATCCGTGGCACTCGGACTAGGGATGCGTGGGATCCCTGGAACCACTGGGTAGGATGTGTGTATTAACCCTTTTGAGGGCGGGATGGATGGAGGGGAGGCAGAACCTGTGAGTGGGCTCTCTGGCTTGGGGACTGATTTTCAGCCTGTCTTTACTGCTGGTGCATTCAGTCCCTCTGTCTCACTCCCTGGTTACTCCTGCTTCCTGGCCCGGGGACACCGAAAATATCTGTCCCGGGGACTGTTTCTGTTCCTGGCCCGGGGACACCGAAAATATCTGTCCCGGGGACTGTTTCTGTTCCTGGCCCGGGGACACCCAAAATATCTGTCCCGGGGACTGTTTCTGTTCCTGGCCCGGGGACACCGAAAATATCTGTCCCAGGGACTGTTTCTGTGACTATAGACTCTCTCTCCTTAAATACTGTCTTCTTTCTGTTCTCTCTCTGGGTTTATGGGTTTTCCTGCCAGTTCATATCTCGTCTTCGTTCCTGCCTGAGTGGATGCATGTCTTTATAATGCTATTGCTCTTTCTTCCCTCTTCCCATGTCAAATGTTCAGCCGGGATATTGCAGTGGATAAACAAGTTGCACTTTGTCCTCCCGTGTAAGAATCTCACAAAAGTATTTCCTCTTCCTTGTCATCAAAGCCTGTGGAATTTGTCGGGGAAAGGACAGACTGCCGAGAAAAAGTGGAATTGCTTTAAGCGAGTGTCTGAAGCCGTCCAGCGGCCCGTTGTCTGACCAAAACCGCAGAGATGAAGCTACAATCCAACTGTGTGGTGCTGTCCCAATTGGCACCCTGTTCGTGCCCTACGGTTTTGACCATGGCCCAGAATGCTCTGGTCAGACAAAATGTTCTGCTTAGGAAATAGGGTGCCATTTGGTAGGAAGCCAGTGACACCCACACACATTCTCCTCTGATGTTGTCGTTTAATCACCAGCCTGCTTCATTTAGGCCTTTTAAAACTTCTCTGGCCGCCGTGTACCAGTGGGTCCCTTAGTGTAGATGGGCTAGAGAGCTTTGTGGAAAGGATTGTGCTTCCCAAATTGCACCCTATTCACTACGTCAGTACACCACACATCCCTGATTAAAAGTAGGGCACTCCATAGGTTTTAGAATGCCACGTGGGACTTGATGTACTAGCGATAGCAGGCAGTGCCTCCTCTGTCAGATCATAACTGATATTGACCTTGGTTGATTTTGAGGCCCGTAAGATGTGAGGCATTTTTGTAAAACAGGCTATTTAAAAAAAAAAAAACATTTTTATTAATTATTTGTGCGTGATGACCCATGCCATGTGAGAAGCGGTCGTTCCCTCTTACTGTAGGTGTGACTAATTTCAATTGGATTAATAACATTTATTGATATTGATAACGGGACCAATGGCAGATTTGAACGCCGGTTGATCAATTTAAAACAGCATAAGCAATACATACTTTCTCAAATGGATGGTACGACTCCCAGCGCTATAGATGAGTACACGCTATGCACTTTGACAAGTAGCCAGCGCGCATCTTTTGCATATCCTAGTCGCAAATCTGCACACTTCGGCTTTGACAGCACGAGTGATTGAGTGGGTTTTTCCTTCTACAGCACATTTGAATATCCCAACTGACACATTATCCCCAACTGCCGTACCTGTGAAATGTGGTCAATGGGCTGACCTTCGAGCTGCTTCCTGTGAAAACATTTGGCTTATGCCTCATTAATCATTATTCCGTTGCCATTTATGTCAATACATCCGGTCGCTACCCCCAGCGTCCGCTCGGACGGCTTCATCGACTCCTGGCTCGGACCGCCTCTCAAAAGGCACTCGAGCTATTCCCTTTCTTGTGCACTTTTGTGACAAGGACCCTGTGGGGGGAATAGGGTGCGACTTGGGGCGCGGCCTCTGACATTTCTCGAAAGAGCTATTTTGTTGGTCTTCATTTGTATTCTGCCCCTGAACGACCTCGGAGGATTGGTGTGGGGAGCCTTGAGTCCGGTGGGTCAGAGGAGGGAGGAGTGGAGTGGTTAGGGTGAAATTCGAACCGCCACATTTGGGAAAGAGCAGCTGACGGCGTCCGAGTTACTGGCGTTGGACGCTGGCATAACGGAACATGGCAGCTGCTGCCATTCTACCGCTGCCCTCACCCTTAAACCTTCATCCACCCTCCGCCTCAGTGTCCACTAGCACTGGGCCTTTGAGAAGGGCTCGTCCTTCGCCCTGATCCACGGCCTGCGGTTTCGTACTCCACGCCACGACCTTGTTTGCAGATTACTTCTGTCTCAACCTCATTCCGTACCCCTGCTTATTTTATTTACCTTGACTTAATTTGGGCCGGATGCATTTTAGTCAAGTGGGAGCGATTTTTGGTAAAGTGAAACCCATTTTTATGGTTCCGGGACCCTTCTGAGAGAAACCTCTAATGTACTCATCTATATGTAAATGAGAGCTGTGATGAGGACCGTTATGTTGCCGGGAAGGGAAATGTTTAGAGGAGAAGAATCCATTTGTGTTTGTGGTGGGAAAAGAGTAATATGGTCTGGTGTTAAGTTACTTTGTGGATTGGCTTACCTAACGTGGCAATGTTCAGAACTGGTGTCCCTGTGAAATGGTCTGAGACTGGCCTTATTGCATGGATACATTGGTCATCCTTTTTTGTAAAAGAAATTTAGGATTGTTCAGTCATTGGAAATCCCTCAGTCTGTCAGAAACATCTAGTACAAACCTGTTCGGCCATATTCAGGGTTTGAATACTTGAGTGTCCATAAGCATTCAAAACCAGTCTGACGCTCAAATGACGAAGGGCTGGGCTGGACACATGCTCCCCCAGATGTGACTGTAACTCAGTCAGTGGAGTTGGGGGTAGAGAGAGAAAACAAGGTGGTGGTTCAGCTCGGCCGGCACCAGCTGTGGTTGAGTGAGTCACCCAGCCAGCCTGGCAGTGGTCAGTGGAACCCAGGAAGAAAGCCTGTGGGATTCCAGAGCAGTGGACAACATCTAGCCTCAGGAATCCACAGTTCTATGCTTCATCTGAAATGTCACTTTTACCTTTAGGGTGAACTCCTTTCGGCCATCTCTAGTCAGTAGTAGTCCACTATGGAGGGAATGCCATGCCAATTTGGACAGTTGGGAATGTACCAAGCTTCACCATACAGCGCCCGTTCCACAACTGCATCTCAGCTCCAGAGGGAGAGGCCGTGGGTGTTCATTTAATCACCACCGTCTAGTCATTCTCAATATTCTTCAGCCTCTTGAATGAACTAGTTTCACTGTCTCCTTGAACAGGTGGGTAGATGAGTCCGGTTTACACAACCATAAATGATTAGGACAAATTAATAGGATACTGCTCATGTTCGACACCTGTTGCTACGGGTGTTGCGTTAGACTTTTAATGTTGTTAACAACTCTAGTCGCAACAATACCTCAGTGTATTTGACAGTGACAGAGTTGAGAAACAGCTCAATTTACACTGTTCCCCTTGGCCTGTAGGGAACAAAAGGTTAGGCCACACCACCCTTCTTTCAGCTGTAAAATGCTGCTGAAGAATGTTGGCATCCTCTAAGTGACGCTGTGGTGAGAAACGAGAGCGAGAGAAAGGCACGTTCTCCACAGTTCGCACATTTCTTATGGATATGTTTCTTAGTTCATGGATCTCCATGCGGCATGCTCTCATAAATTTTCACCCCCTCGTCTTCCAAGACCCTGAAATGAATAAATCCTGGAGGAACGATTCAACGTGCTTCTTGTGTGCTATTTTTCGGAGTTTTTGTTTATTTCCTTTTAGGTTATGTCTCCGTTGGATTGGCAACATGGTTTAGCTGGAAATCTTTCAGTTTTCATCCATGCTTGAATATTCATGGTGGCACAGGGCCAGGTATTATTTTGGATGAGGCAGGGTGTGATCAGCAGCTGGAGGATAGGGACAGTGTTTCCCTCTTCAGCTCTGTGGCTCTGAACGCTGATCATCATCAACTCATTGCATCCCAAACGGTTCCCCACTTAGTGCACTACTGTTGACCTGGCCCCATAAGGATGCTTCCTATTTGGACTGCGTTGCCACTTTAAAGTGTACATGGAGGAGGGCACGCAGATGAGCTCTAGCGGAATGTAATGGGGATCCTAATGATATTCGGCATGGTAAACGGTTACCTGACGACTCACTGAAATTTTCCGCTGCACTATTGTTCGTTCCACTTTTCAGTCTGAGACTCCGTCCATTGCAGTTGTTTGGGTGATATGAAATTGAGGAGTGTTGTACGACACAGTGTTCAGCGATTGGATCATATCTAACCAATCAGAGTGTCAAAGTCAATGGCGCAGTATTTGACATGTTGTCGTCTGGCTCTAGACCAATCCCTCAGTTGCTGAAACCAGTCAGGCAGAACCCATCAGTTATTCAGAACGGACAGAATTTTTAGATCCAAAATCTAAAAAAAATAAATAAAAAATCAAGAGGCTTTTAGATCCAGACTTCAGAGAAGGAACTAACATCTGTGAGCGTTGCATTCTGCCAGAGAGAGGAGTCTTAAATATTAGCCAGGCAAAAACGCATGAAGAGATGAGGGGAAGAGAGAATATAAAAATATGAAAGGTTTGTCATTGGTCAGTGAAGAGTGTATTGGAATGCCAGGGCCTGTTCTTAACCGATTAAAACCACATTGTTTTAGCAGCTCAGAGTGGTATTTCCTTTTCACTTGACAGTTAGCCTCAAATGGCATCGAGTCTCAAATAGCACCCTGTTCCCTAGATAGTACACTACTTTTGACCAGAACCCCTTGGGCCCTGGTCAGAAGTAGAGCACTATATAGAAAACTGGGTGCCATTTAGGATACACACCTAAGCTGGGTGGAGGCAGGAGACGGAGGCAGGAGACTATGACAATTATCTGACAATTGTTTTCATTATGAAAATTATTTTAGTTATGCGTTTTGGTGACTGTGCTGAATAAGCTAATCACATTCCCACATATAGTACTTCTGTCCAATTTCACAGAGGGTGTGGCATAACTCTTTGACCATTATGGCCTTTTTTAGCCAGTAAGAAAACCAAAATCAGTCCTTTTATTTAATTAGTTTAGTCTAATCATCTTCACCATGTGTTTTGAGCACCCAAGCACCGACAGCTACAATGTAACGTTGCCGTGGGACAGCTGTGCTTCAAAACAACTAGTTCATTACGATTCAGGTTGGAATGGCTGAACAAACTTCACTATTGCGGGAGTGAGGGAAACCCCTCTGAAAATAGCGAATCTGGTTGACGGAAGACCTTAGGCTGCGTTCTTTCTTTTGCACAATGGAAAGTACTGACCTCTGTAGGGTGCTATTTAGGACGCAGACTCTGCCATATGTATGATAAATGTCTTAGAACTGGGCAGTGTACTGTAGTTGTGATGTGGCTGTTGGTTCACAGCTGACCGCCCGTTCATGTGGCTGAGCTCAGTGCCACAGTTCAGTGCTTGGTTCACGGCCATCAATCAAATGCACAACACCACCCGGGTGGGACCGTCTGTCAGATTTCTCTCTCCGCTCATGCGCTCTCTAAGCTCCTTTAACACATCGCCTAAATACAACATATGGAGCGACATGAGACGAAGCCCTGTCCGAGACGTTTGCTGAATGGCCTACCTCTTTGTCCAAATGCATCTCCTATCCCAAACAAAGACCTCAAATCTGTGCTTGATGCGAGCTTTCCTGGCATTGATGCATTCTGTAAAATCGAAAGGGTATTTCTGAGTGTGTAAACAGCTCCATAAAGGCTGTCTGATGTGATTGAGGGAACACGATGACTAAGGGATTACTATGGCTTTGTTTTCCACAAAAAGGGGGAAAAAAGCGTATTTTCTCTGCTCTTCAGTGCTCTGCTTTCTTTGTGTGGACGACAGGAACATTTTTGGAGGTGAACAGACAGATGTTGCTCATTATATAAAGTAGTAGTTGACGAGAGAGAACCCCTGGGTCGAAATAACTAATGCCACACACTAGCTTTACTGGCGGGATTACTAAGAGGCTTCTCGCTGGCCTCATTACTGAGAGGCTTCTCGCTGTCCCATGTAACACTACTCCCTAATATAGTCTTCTGCTTTTTCCCCACAGCTCATAGGGCTCTGCATGTAGGGAACCTCGTAGGGAATAGGGTGCAATTTGGTACGCAAACTCTGATTCGCTTTCTGCGTGGTGCTGGCGTGCAGTTGGCTAGAGAAATATTACTGAGCAGCATCGGCTGAGGGAATTAGCCACTGGTCGGCTGACTTAGTAAATCCCGACGAGAAGGTTTTATGCAATGCTTGACAACTTCATTAGCCCCCAGTGGGGCTACTCCTTAGGCCTGCATACACAGGGAGAGTGCAGGATAGAGATTGGAACACTGCTTACATCGGCTCAGCTCAAACCCTCCAGTTCTTCAGCTGTGAAATGAAATCAATGAGCTGAAAAGTAAACCCATCATTATGTGTTGGTAGGTACAGGGCAACTGGTCTCGGACAGTTCGATTGAACCCCTGCCGTACAAGTCTTAGTATTTATTTATCCTCTTTGGGGTTTCTTGAGTGGTTGGTACTGCTGCGAACCTATCCTGCTTCATTTAGTTGTTTAGCGGTACCGCTGTTCCCTAGATGCACCAGGTGCTCTAACATGCTGTGTTAAGTGGTTGTTCAACCTCACTGAGTTGGCAGCTTACAGGTTCTCCAGAAGGTAGGGTGTTCCCGTTTTCCCCTGATTTTGTCCACTCCCAATTTGTTGATGTCTTACTGGCCATTATAGCCTTGCCCCGTCTCAACAACACCACAACTAGTTTGGGAGAATTGATTTTGGAAGATGTGTCAGTGGATCCATGCCTTGCTCGGACAGGAACTATTGTTGCCTATATGCGTCGCCCTCTGCTGGACCGCCAGGGACTGTGGAGATGCCATGACCAGGCTGCAATGCCGAGCTGTGTCTTAGCCTACTGTGCACATACATCGTTTGACCAGTGGGTAAAATGATGGGGGAAACGTGTTGATAATCCTATTAACAAAACCAATGGTCCAAACCTCATGTCTGGTTTGTAATCTGTTCAAATGTAGTTTTTTTTAAATAAAATCCTGAATGATCAACTAGAGGGTAACTAAATAAATGGAGGCAAATAAAAGTTCTGCTATGGAGCATCGTGTGCTAGGCTGGACAGCTCATGTCTCAGGCTACTGGTTCACTGTCCTGTTGAACTCATCACATTTTCTTTCTCGGATCTGGAGGACATGAAACGGTATGAAGGGCAAGATACGTAACATTGTCATTATTAGTATTTTAGTATATGTGCTTTTCATATGAATGAAAATGTTTTCTGAAAAACAAGCGTATGTCTGTGAAATCCAAACGAAGATCTGTGAGCGTGTGAGCTACTCTAGAGTGAGTGCTTTTTAAATAAAGGTGATAAATCCAGATTTTAATGTACGATAATGGTAAGCCTTTAGTTAACCAAGATTTACAGGCCATAGTGACACTCAGAGACAGGCCTGCATAGCAAACTGAACCATGTTGTTTTTAGGACCAAAGTGCTAAAATCATAGGGACAATGGAAGGAACTAGGGATGCAATGGTATTGGGCCCACGGTTCAGTACGTACTGCGGTTTGTAGGTCACGGTTACATCATCATGTTAGAAGTGTTTACACTCGAGTAGCCGACAGTGGCAAAGCAGTGCTTGCAGACTGTACTTTGTTTATGGTCTTCTAACACTCGTCATCATATTGAATCAACAAAAATTGTGACAAAAATATTTGTTAAACACCTATTTTTCAATTTCAGTGGACTTGACGATAACTGACTAAATAGATTCAGTAAAAACAATAACTAAATGAAAAATATCTTTCATTTTGGTTGACAAAACCAAGATGAGACGAAATTATCTTTGTGATGAATGTCTTATATAAGTACCATAATTGGATAGGAGGATTTTGTAAAGGGAGCTTTTAAGTGTTTCTGTTTTGTCCAATCAAAAGCATACATGAGCATTAGCAGAATTGTTCGCCTTAGTTGCAATGTTATTATTGATGGAAACGAAATGTCATGACCAGGCCATTCCAGAATCACCTCTGATTTTTCTCTTGTTTGGTGGCAACGGATTGATTGGGTTCATTAAGGCACTACCCCTGGTACAAATTACTAGTAGAAACAAGAAAATGTACCAGGCAGGCCTAGTTTGGCCGGGCCGCGATTAGAAGGGATGAATGTTGTGGCACTCGCTGGATTCGAACTGGGGTCTCCTTAGTGACGGACTGTGTCTTTAACCACAACGCCACTAAGCTAAACATGTACAGAGTGTTGGTATACTTCTGCATTGTAAAACCAATTAGTCGAAACTCCACGGTTCTCTAAACTTGTTCCCTAAATTAGTTAACATCGAAACCAACAACAGGTGTAACAGGGTTGCTATACTACATTCAACGTGTTAAATTAGGAAGAAATAACTGTAGCTGGCTAGCTATACAGTAATGAAAACAATGACTTCAATAACATCACACCAAGTTTGAATTTTTAGCTAGACACTATTAAGCATGGTGTTAAACTGACTAACGTTTCTTATTAACTTTACATCACCACAAATGGCATCTATGAACTGTATGGCTTTTGCCACTGGCCGTTTTAATAGCTTATTAGCCAGTAATAGGCTTACTAGTATCTACTTACTACATGAAATAGTCATAAGAATTTAGTAATTTCTAGTGAGACTGAAGACAAATTTTACACTGGGAAAGCTATTTCATTTCATGGCACAACAATGTTCATTTTCATTTTTCATTGCGAACACAACGTTTGCAAACACAAGTTGATGGAAAAATACTACTAACATCAAAACATCTGAAAGCACATCATCCCAAATTCCCAATATATACGCCCAGGTAAAATTAGTGGTGTGGTTACTGGAGAAGATATTTTAGTCAGAATAACTAAGACTAGACTAAATCAAAAAAGGGTGCCAAAATTAACACTGTATTAAACGCTGAATCCAAGATGTTCCCACACAGCGGATTTGAAAGACTGCAGTGCCTCTTCAAATTTGCTTCACTCTGTCTCGCTAGCGTTCGCAATTGGCAAGTTGGAGCTGAGAGAAATTTGTTTATTGGTTCCCCTCCCTTCATGAGGTGCTTTTAGGGAGGTTTCCTACTGAGATGTCACTGCAAATCATCCATTGGTTGTTTAAGGGGGAGGGGTTGCAGTCACTGCTATTGCCACATTTTGAGACATTGCTGTGGAGTAAAGTTTGTCAGCCCTCAAGAGCCCCATAACGAGCTGGAGCCCCAAGTAGCTGCCTGCCTTACTTGTTCACAAGCTACATGTCTGGTTCTGTGGATCTGAATCTACCATGTGCATGTAGTCTGCAGCGCAAAACTGCCTTACCAAGGCAAAAGACATTAACTCGCCAGAGTTTAAAACTGAGAAAAATGATTTTAAAGTTGTTTTGTTGTCCAGGCAAATGAATTGTAGGCAGAATATTGGAAATGTGACAATTCATTGTTTTTTAAAAAGTTATTTATCTACATAAAAATCTTGAGCTCAAACTTGACCTTTCACCCTTATTCGGAAGTTAATGTAGTCTGCCTTTGCACTGTCAGAAAAATAATAAGGGGTCATGCCAAGGCAAAAGCATCAACTTCCATTTGATCACTCACTTGGTTGCGGATCACTATATTAAATCAGTATAATGATGACATTTGTATTGTTTTTTGACATGACAAACGTAGTCAGACATGACATTGATCAAACAAAATAGTTTTGCATGTGGGAGGATAACGTTTTGCAAGCATTTTATTGAGTGCAATGTTTACTAACACAACGAATAGTAAAGGGTACAAGACTTGTGTTTTGGATTGAATTGGATGAATGCCAGAGTAGGATACTCAAGAACGACTCATGTTAGGGATTTAACGTGTTGAACGACAGCGAGAAATGCCAAAAACTCACATTGTGGATTTAACACTGCGATGCATTTTTAGCAGGTTACAAGAAAAGGTAGGCGATCTATTTAATTGTGAATTGTTACTGTTCAGCTCACATACGTGGGATAAGGCTACTTAGGAGGTGTGTGGTGTGTCTATGCTAGCCCTAAACCACTCGCGTGGTTTCCTTGGCTGTCAGTGTCGGGCTGGCACTGACTAGCCTGCATGACACGAAAAAAGCATTGTGTATGATTTACGATTACTTCCAGCTGGCAAGCCATCTAGTTGTTTGTTTCCAATGTTCTGTTTGCATTCTAATCGCTTATGGGAGAATTTTGGTTTTGTTTGTCAAGTAGTTAGCCTAAGCTTGCTAACAACAAATGTTAGTAGATTGCCTATCTATCCATCCATAAATCTATTTATGTTGTAGCCTAATCTAATATTAATACATAACACCGTAACACCGTAACTCAGTAACTTCACTTCACTGATGCGCAGGGAAACAAAGGCAGAGTACCTTAGTAACTCAATTTAAGTGTTCTGGAGTACAGAGAAACAAAGACAAAGAACCATAACTGATGTTACAGGATTCTGCCTAGGCTTCTCTTGGGCTTTTGGAAGTTACGGCAAAGACAACACACTATTTTCTCCAAAAAACAACAAAATTGACTCAAGATATTTTTCCACTTGATAAAGCAGATCTTTAATGTTCCAAAAATGGCAATAACTCATTTTCGACCAAAACTGAAGTTACCACCTTTTGCCTTTGCACAGCAGAATAAGCATGTTTGGGGAATTATAGGAAAATGACCAGCATATCGTAACTCCGCGGTTCACAGGTGCGTATTCAATTGTAGGGGGCGTACCGAATGGTTCGATAACATACTGTTCATCGTAGAAGGAACCGATTGGTCCTCATGGAGTTCAGTTGGAAGGTCATGGCTCCAGCAATGCCCCCAAGGCAGGGCAACAAGATTTACAGTCAACTGTGGCTGGTCGTGTTGCTGCTTTCAATTCTATGAAGCTGTGTCCTTTGAGAACATTCAATAATCAATTAAATGAATTCATCCTTGCATTGTTTTAGCAATCAATTATAAGTTCTAAACAGTTGCTGGTCCATTCAATTAATTCTCCAGCAAGATTAGTATCCGCTCCTTCCGGCTAAGTGGCGTATGAGGAGTTTAATCCTGCTGTAGAAATAATTACGGTCGTCAATGTGAAACAACAACTCAACTCAAGAATCTGTAAAAAAACAAAACAAAAAAGGTTTCTTTTAATGAGTGAAGTTGCTTTCTGATTGTGTGTCTGCTGAGGGACAATAGAAAATCAACCACATAAGTAAAAGGGCAGAACTTATCCGCAACCTATTTTAAAATAGGAGATGGAAAATAGGTTATGTGCATTTTAAGTTGACTAGCACACAAGTAATATCACATCAGTGTTGTCCAAGTGATACTGTGCCTCTGGAAAGTCGACATCCCCTTGAATGTCTTAAGATTTTGTGGTGTCAGTTTCATGCACATAAATTAGGATTCTTCTTTCTGCACACGTACACTCAAAGGAAAAATCCTTTATTGTAAAATGAAATCATATAACTGATATGTACTGCACCACAGCATCATAATCATTATATTTCCATTTGTAAAATAGATTTCTCTTGCTTGGTGCGATAGAAAACAAAAAACAATGCAAAATAACAGCACCAATACATCGGTGAATACAAACGGGTATGTTAATGTTTATCAGTGTAGCGTAAAACCATCAGTCAAATTTTAAAAGTTGGTTGAGTCTTTTATTTTAATGTAATGTATTTATGAGTAGAGGATGTAGACAGGATCTGGCTTTATCCCGACTGACTTCGTGTCTGCTTCCCAAATTGCACCCTACTCTCAAAGAGCCATGTTACAAAAGTAGTGCACTTAAGGGGTGCCATTTGTACTGATGCCCTCAGACGTGAGCAGCGGTGGATGAAAGGTTTGTGTGTGCGTGTGTTTTTTTGTGTGCGTGTGTGTTTTTGTGTGCGTGTGTGTTTGTGTGTGCGTTCCTATTTGTGGCTCAACTGTCAGAGACGGCCGTTTCACCCTCAAGGTAAATATTAGCTCTCTGCATGCATGAGTGACACCCCCCCAGTCCCACGCCTGTCCCCACCTGACTTAAGCTGTAAACTAGAATGTGTTTGTGTTGAATGTGAAAACAAAGTCACAGCAGGCCATTAACGGCCATCATTAGCAGGTTACCTCCTGCTCCATGTTCAACGCTCGTTTTGAATAGCTTTAATCTCATGCGGACAGCTCGCGTAAACATCGACGGCAGCGTGGATCTGCCTTGATACAACGGGACGCTTCGTGGTAATGAGCAGCATTAATACTGCCGTTTTACATTTGAACTAATCACGACGGGCGTGAGCAGGGCTACGGGCATTTGGCCCGTAGAGTTGCTCGTATTCAAAGAGGGAGTGTGGAGCTCTTTGTTAGGATTCCAGTCTTTGTTCAGTCTCTTCTGCTTTGAACAGGTATGGACCCAGAATTTATCAAGTGTCTGAGACAGTTTTGTCAGAGATCAGTGTTCCTGCGTAGACTCTTTGCCGTTGGTCTAGTGAGGCGTCTTTCATGTGACATTTAATGATGCAGGGGACTTTGGGGAACTGAATGGAAGTTAATGATACTGTCAGAGCTGTGGGTGGCGGTGAGGGAAAGGTTCCAGAGATTATTGGAGCAACGGCGCTGAACGCTAGCTCCCTCTTGATGTCCGTTCTTGTTTTTGGGATGGCGAGTAGTTCAGTCCGAGTCTCGAACTTTGGGGGAGTGTGTCTGTGTGTCTGTCTGTGTGTCTGTCTGTGTGTCTGTGTCTGTCTGTCTGTGTCTGTCTGTCTGTCTGTCTGTGTGTGTCTGGTGGAGGTTGGAGAGGTATGGGGGACTGGTCTGTGTGTGTCTGGTGGAGGTTGGAGAGGTATGGGGGACTGGTCTGTGTGTGTCTGGTGGAGGTTGGAGAGGTATGGGGGACTGGTCTGTGTGTGTCTGGTGGAGGTTGGAGAGGTATGGGGGACTGGTCTGTGCACAAGGTCCTCAAATTCATAATGATGATTTTGACTGGGACCCAGTGATGTTGGTGCAAAGTACCTTTGAAAGATGTCTGGTCAGTCGATTAACAGGCAGCAGTAACGTTGACGAAACCTTTAAGGCGACTCCAGCTGCTTTCTATGAACCGTCTCGCTGTGGCAAAGAAGCATCGACTGATTGACTAACTGAACAGGACCACTAATGACAAACGATGAAACCACAGTTTTTGCTGTATTTGCTGCGGCCAACTTCTGGTTGAGCCTTCAGCCCAGTGCCAGACAGCCAATGCCATGCGGCGACAGGAAGCCTCTGTTTGAGCGGTCGCAAAGTTTTCATTTCAACGTAAACAGGAACAGATGTCCTCTGGGAAAAAAGCCTTTTATCTTAACTAGGACTACAGCATTGTGAATTCACCATGACTGATAGTGTTTTACTCAATTTATCAGACAGATATTTATTACTGATTAGTGTTTTAAATGACCTAGGCTTGTCAGGATGCCAACATCGCGTGTGAATTTTGGTCTAAATTAAAAACGTGACATTAATTAGGCCTAGAGGTCAATAATCTTCTAATCAAAGTGAAGTAATTTCTTTGGAAATGGTATTGGATGTGTGTGTCATTATTACTGTGTTAATATTCTCCAGTTATGCAACAAATTTCTGGCAGAGAGTTGACCTCTTGACCTACTTTCTTACAGTAGTCTGCTGACCTCATACTTTTCCAACCCTGGGGCTTTTCTGTGCTCTGCATGTATTTTAGTGAAGTGTACTCCAACCTGAAAATGGACTCTTTGCTGAACTCACTCTCTTAGATCAAAATGGTTCCATGAGGGTACTTCAGCTGTCCCTATAGGCTACAATTTTATGTTTCTGGGTAGAACCCCATTTGCTTGTGATTAGAACCATTTTAGCCTCTGTCTTGAATCCTCTGTGGAAAACAAATTTGTTCTACCTTGAACCAAAGCGACTACTTGGTACTGAAAGGGTTCTACCTGGAACACAACAATGGTTAAAAGGGTTCCCCAACCGGGGCTGTGAAAGAACCCTTTCAGAACCTTTTTTCTCGATGAGTACAGTGACTGAATGGTAAAGATCAGTCATGGACTTCAAATTGAAGCCGTTCCTCTCGGTTGGTTGGTCTACCACCAAGAACCGTTACCGTTAACGCCACTAACAAAGCCCAACCTCCTAAAAACACCCCCAACAACAACATTCAAACTATATCCAAAATGACACAGTGATTCTTTTGTGCCCTATTATGGCCTCTGGTCAAAAGTGGTGCACTAAAAGAAATAGGGGGCTATTTTAGTCTCAGTGTGGGAAATCAGGAAATCAGTGTTATTATATCAAATAAGTGTCTCCAAGGTCAGCCTCGTTAGGAATTCATCTATGTTACAGTTATCTTTCCACAGAGAGCCCCTCTATTGATAAAACAAGCTGCTGTTAACCATCATAATTGGTCTACAGTGAAATCTACATGGGATTCTTATCATTTTAGGAGATTTGGTTGTGATCCTTTCATACAGCATTAGATTGTCTGTTTGTTTTTGTACTTAAAGCTTAAGTGCAATATCTCTTTCTGCCGCCTGCTAAGATGTTTGTCTGTGAAACCTTGAGGTTTTCTTTCTTTGGTGCTTCTGATGAAGAATTGGTATTTGAGAGATGTTCTTACGCATGAGGGCAAGGTTATCATTTCCTTCCAGAATTCTCCTACGACAGGCAAGTAGTACAAGTCAAACATGACCCGAAAAATCCAGCCGCCTGAACAGCTTCTTTCCCCGTGCTGTGGCCGTCTGTCACCTGACCTCCAGACACAAACTAGATTACACACACTATATCAACACCCCTGAACTGTTAACCCAACAGATACTCTCTACTCAATCAATCCCATTTCTTTTACAAAGCCCTCTTTACATCAGCACTTGCCGCAAAGTGCATTTACAGATACCCAGCCTGAAACCCCAAAGAGCGAGCAACAACCAAGTTGTTACACTCAATACTCTGCTCGTTTCTCTGCATTTAAATAGATATACACTGGAACTGTAAGTCCCTGTATTTGATCATATATCCACTATTTTTCATGCCCATCAACCACTGTATTGTATGTCGGGTATTCTGAACATATTGTGTGTACAACTAGCAGCACCTTAACATTTGTGTACAGTTTCAGGTGTGTGTAAAGGTTGTTAGCCATTCGCATCAGTTTGCAGTTGAATTCTTCTCTGCACACTGTTGTATAATTGACAGTCCCTCTCGTCAGTAATGTATGTCCAAGCCTACGGGCCTTTGAATTGCTTCGTTGCAATTTACTGTGTTGGAACCTGGAGCTTATCCCAGCGAGAGAAACATGTATTGAGCAGAACAAAGTAATTTGAAGAGGGAAGCTTGTGAGCTCTATAACATTAGAGTGCGGCTAACCTCGTCCCTTAGGCTCGAGCCAGCTGCTGGATGAGATTACTGCGCGTCAGAGCCATCAAGGTGAAAAATATATACATCTTTTTTGATGTACCCTTGAGCAATGCACTTAACTCGATTTATTCCTTTAAGTCGCTCTGGAAAAGAGCTTTCTCCTAAGTGACTAAAATGTAAATTGTTGTTGTTGATGATCGGAGCCACCAGGGACCTCCAGCTGGACCCCTCCCTGCCCCCCATCTCCCCAAAGGACTCTGCAGACAAACAGACAAACAAACATGCAAATTTGTTTTTAGCCGATGTTGCCGGGGATTGTACGTTCGGGAAGGGCAGGTTGGGGATGGGCCGTTCCAACAGGAATGCTTTGGAGTGGCGCATAACGTCTCTTCACTGATTGGATGATGGATATAACCCTGCTTGGGGAACAAAAAAAATGTTGTTCAGTTGAAACGGACCCGGGGAAAGCTTGTTGCCAAACCAATGGTATGAGTCGAAGTGGAGCGTAATATGAACGGCTGCAAAGAAGAGGGTGTCTGGAGATGGCAACCTATTTTCCTTTGTTCCTTCTGAAATGTCTACATGGTTGTGAAATGCAAACAAGGGGCATGAGTTTGTGCGTTGTCTTGCCCGGCACTGGATAAGGATTTCCATTGTCTCAGTGGTACTGCAGTTTGCTTCAGGAAGAGCTACACTGTGTTGCGTTCTGTAGGCTTTAATGAAGATAAACATTAGTTTATCCTAAAATTAACATCACTTTGACACTACTAATGCCTATGTCCCATTTCTTGGGGTGGACATCCAAATGCTGGGTAAGTGCAGTATTTATCATAGTAATATGACATTTCTAGCCAGTATGTTTATTAGCACACTGCGATTAGCAAGGCTTTTCAGGTAATCCCCTTTGATGTCCTTACTGTACATAACACTGTACCTTAGTGAACTTCTGATGGCTTTGCCTGGAGTTATCAGGTCGAGTTTGTCCTTGTTTCTGGTGGCTGCAGTTGCACGTGTTCCTGTGTGGAGTTCCCTCCACTTCTTGGGGGGCATTCAGAAGTGACACGTTCCTCATCTAATTCCCCGTGGTGGATGTCTTCGTCAGCCCTTCGTCTTTCAGCCTCCACCGGGTAACGGGGAGTGTCTGTGGACCGTGGGCGCACGCTATCATCACTCGCATGGTTTGTCGATCAATGCTTCCTGTCGACAAGGTTACCGCGAGCCTCTCGAGTTCGCGGCAGGTGGCTGGGGAGGCGGGGCTGGTGGGCGATGGGGCCAGTGGGGTTGAGGGAGGTTTGTTTTCACAACATCAGACCAATTGAGCGTGCTCCACCCGGCGTGATGCTCCCAGTGCCTTTGCCCCGGGGATGTAAACCGTCAAACTCCACGCCGAGCGGCCCAAATGTCTCCCAACTCCTTTTTACTGGGCGCTACTTTTGACCTGAGCTCATAGGGCGAAGTATTGGCAATAGGGTAGTGGGGCTTCGACCTCGGGTGACCTGTTCTGTGGTACAGTACAGTAAGCCAGTCCACTGTAAGCCTCCACTGTAAGTCCACTGTGCACATCCCGGTGTTCAGGCGCTTTCCTCTAGCATGTGCGCTGATGACCATATAAGCCTAGCTCGGCCAGGGGGAGCCGCGGGGCTGTTGGGAAGGCTCAGGCAGCCACGGCAGAAGGCAGCGAGCAGCGCCTAAAAAGGAAATGGTCTTGATTTTATTGTTTCCCCATTACGCCCAGCGCGGATAAACACTGTGATGGGGAGAGAGAGTGGGAGAGTGAGTGAGGGAACGAGAGGGCCTGGGAGTGAGAAATGAGAGGGAGAGAGAGGGGTGGAGGGTGCTGAGTGTTTACATCCAGGGGACCCTCAGCAGGGCAGCTATAGAAGCCTTACGTAAACATTCCTGGGAGAGGAACTGGGGTCCACTTCGGAGGCCGGGCATACCATTCCTCTTCCTGCTCTGCCTCCTCGTCTTCCTCCTGATCCTCTTCTCCCTCATTCCCATTCTGCCCCGTGTCGATCTCCTCTTTCTACCTCTTTTCTTTCGGATCGATCTCCTCTTCCTGCTCTCCTCCTCGTCCTTATTCCTATTCTCTGTGTGAAGTGTGTTTTTCACACTCCTGTGTGGGCCTGCTTTCTCTTTAAGATGATGGCAGAATGCCTTATACCACAGCAGCAGACAGCTGTGTTCGTGGGGACGACCCATGAAAAGAAAAACCAGAAAACCCCAACCCCCAGGGACAGGGAGAGCCTAGTGATAACGGGTGTGTCCAGTGGTGTGGTTTACAACCTTTGTAAGCACTAAAAAGCAGGTAGGGCTTCTTTGGCCAGCTCTCCATTTCCTCTGCAGTAAGCTCTTCAAGTGTCGGTGCCAAAACTAGCATGGGGAGAATTTTGGCTACCGGCTACACCCTACAATTGACTGGGAGGGTGCTAGCCTGCTTGGACTGTGTGCTCTTGACTATGTGCTCTTAGGTGCATAGTACTTTAGAAACAAATGGAGAATCTGAAAATGAAGTGAAGGGGAATCTCGAAGGAAATATATATATAAGGACTGCAGAGTTGGATGGATGGAGTTCAGTACAGTATGTATGTTTAATAATTCATAGCATGAAACTGCTTAATGTATAGATATGGAAAGCTTTAGGCATGAGTTCCCGTTACGGCGCAGAACAGTGTTGTAAACTGTATGCATATTTTAGCGTTGTGCACTCCAGCCTCTGTTGTACTTCAACATGGCGCTAATCATTTCCACTAGTAAACGGTGATTAGAACCATGCCCATGAAGGCTTTACAATGGATTTGCATAGGCTTGTATGTGTGTGATTGTGTTGACTTGCCAAAGAGCTTGAATGCTCCTTGACGTGTTCAACTGTACGGTCAAGCCGACATCAGTCTGAAATTGCCTTCTCTCTGTCAATTAGTGTTGAAGAATTGCACTGCTCAGTTTTGTTTTTCTGAGTACAATGGACTTCTGTGTCGGCATGGTTGGCTCTCAGCTCAGGGGCTTTGGCTAAAGTGTATAAGGAGTGGCTGCCGTGGAAAGCTGTCTCTACTGTCTCTGTCTGTCTTTGTGTCTCCCTGTCTGTCTTTGTGTCTCCCTGTCTGTCTCTCTGTTTTTGTGACTTCTCTTTCCGTCTTTGTCTCTGTCTCTGTCTTCCAGTTTGTATCTTCCTGTCTGTCTCTCTGTGTTTCTGTCTGTCTTTCTGGTTTTATTTCTGTCTGTCTCTCTGGCTTTCTGTCCGTTTTTTGGTCGGTCTGTCTCTCCATCTGTGTCTGTAAGACAGATTGTGACTAACAGCTGTGGCAGCAGCATCACTGTGAGAGTGGGAGGGAAGCCATGAGTCACCCTGACTATTTTTAAAGCTCTCCGTCGACCGTTGCCGTCTCCACTCTTGCTCCAGAGGACACGACTGAGCCCATCTCCCCTATAAAAGCCTATCACAGACACAGCACACTACTTTTGATGAAAGCCTCACAGGACCCGGTTCACTTTATAGGGAATAGGGTGTTGTTTGGTAGGCACTATACGTCTGAGCTCTCTCACCAGGGCTTAAACAGAGCTTCGCCCCCAAAGCTAGCAGGATGAATGTGCTAAGGCTATTAAAACACGATGCATACACCATCCAGTCAGACAGACCGACACCTGTATCATCTCAGCCCAGTCTGTCTGCCTGTCTGTCAATCTCCTCTGCTCATCAGGAAATATTTCATCCAGACCAGAGCTTGTGAAGCAGTCGACTCGCAAATGAATTTCAGCTGAGCGCGTGGATTGCATCGTCAGATTAGAAGCCTATGCCAATACGTTTCTGTCTCTGTATGTGGGAGAAAAAAAAAGTCTAGTTGCAAGTTCTCGCCTGGTGCGGGCATAGGTTATTCATTCACGGTACGTTCTCTTTGGTTTGTGTGCGTGCGCTCGAGCCCAGCACACTCACCGGTGCCTCCTCCGCGTGCGGCTCCCTTCTCTCTGCTTGCCGGAGGCAAGGTCAGGCCTCCTTCCTCACAGCCGTCTGTTCATCCACACCGAGCTGGTAGAAAGACTCCGGCGGTGTGGTGAAATATTCATACGTTTACCAGCCCCTGCCGCTCCTCTGCCTCCACACACTGGCAGGGGTGGCAGCTCTCCTACCGGAGACGCTAATTAGTACCAAGTGACCTGCCTCCTCCTCTCCCCTGTCCTCCTCCCCCTCCGCCCTGACCCCCCACCCGCCCTCCCCTCCAAGTCTCTACAGAACAGATTTTACTTATATTTTTGCTGTGAGACTGGGAATATTTTACCTAGAAGAATTAAGCATTATGTCTGTAAACCCTCTTATATGTTTTGTCTTTGCCAAATCTTTTCAGAGTCAGTATACTTGGACTCCTTGTAAAAAATATAGAAATAACTCTTGCCTCTGTTTTGGAATTTAAAATTTTGTAAAATGTTGATATTATTAGGAGATAATAAGCTGGCCTCTGATACTGAGTAGCAATAGACCTTATTGCTTTTACTACAAGTGGATTTTTTTTTCTCTGCTCACCTTTTAATACATGCCTTTTAATAATGACATGCATTTTCTTAATGAAGTTCACTGATCCAAAACATGATGTTAGATGTTTCTGGACATTCCCAGAGGAACACACATAGGACCATACATCCTCATGCTTTTTCATCCTGGCCCTATGTGGGATTTGAATCCACAACCCTGGCATTGCAATTTCCATGCTCAACCGACTTAAAGGGGATTTAAAAAAAAAACACACCCCCCCCTAACACTAATGTTTAACTAATGGTGTCTATTGTTAGCTGATGTTTGTAATGGCTTGTAAGAAACAGATCGCAGATTATCAATACCTATAGAACCATTCTTCAGCGGGAGAACTGCCCTCTTGTTAGCTACCGAGTGACTCCTCTTGACGCACATCGTTCATGTCCTGCATAGTCGCTGATGTGGTTGAGGTCAGCGACGTTCAGCGTGTTGCCTCGCTTCATCCGCCTTCATCTCTCTGCCAGCCTTGTCGCTGTCCGTTCCTCATCCACAACGCCAGCTCTCAGTTGAAGGGGCTTCACCAGCTTGCCTGCCGATGCCACGTGTGGGCTCAAACACGCTCATCCGTTCACTGGCTCTGATGAGTCCAGACAGCTAATATGGCCTTGTTCGGAGGAGCCGCATCCACCCTGACAGCAGCGCCCGAGCCCTCCTGACCTCCCTCCTGACCTCCCTCCTCCTGTCCCCCCTGCCAATCGTCTCCTCGTTACCTGGGTAAAAGGTCTGAGCGGTGAGGACGCCGTGCCTTGATGGGTAATGTGCTCCGGCAGCTGAGGCTTTGTCTCCTTCGTCACTGCCCAGGCTTTTTACAATGCAGGCACAATGTATACCACGACCGATCCTACCCTCACTCGCTCACAACTTCTTTCTCTGTCGCTTCCTGGTCACGCAGCCTAAATCTAGCGAAGAATGCGCTAAAGAAGTGCCTGAGCGGCGTTTCCAAATCCGCTGTTCATTTGGGGGAGATTTGCTGGCTAGGTTTAAGATGCCGTATCCATGAAAACCCGGTGACATCCGGCTCCCGCCAACGCCGCTCAGGGTGGTTCAACCTGGCTCCGAGCACCCAGCTGCTCCTTGTTTAGCAAAGAAGGGACCAAGCATAGCAGCGGGTTGAATGAGCAGCTTAACCTCTTGGATACTGTAATCTGCTGATGCCATGGATAGTGCAGTCTGGCAGCAATGATAGCCGCAAGCAGATATCGGAACTGGTCTGAGCCCTAGAAAGGACTGAAATCGCTCTGTGTCTCCAATATTCAAGTTCCTTCCGTTTCACTAACGCTAGTCTTCCTCTTCTCCTTGGGCAGGTGACATCACACAGAAGGGCTATGAAAAGAAGAGGTCCAAATTAATTGGGGCCTTCCTCCCTCAGGCACCAGGTAAAGGTAAATACTCCTGTTCTAATCAAAGCACTTCAATTACCAGTATCTGTCTCAGCTAATCTGGAGCAGGAGCCTTGTTAATGTTCTAGAACTGTATTCTCTTGAATACTGCCCTCCCATGTCAGTACATGTTTACAACAAGACTTGTGTGGGAAACTGAGCTTGCTCTCTTAAGACTCAAAATATATAAGGACATTATTCTTTCTTACACATTTTATTCATGGTTTTCACCCTAACTTTTTTATTTGTTTTATTCATTCATTTTCCATATCATCACCGTCAGTGGCTCGTTGCCCACATTATAACGTTTTTGGTTATTTCTACATTACTTAAACTAACTGCATATATTGTATTGTATTTGTACATTACAAAATAAGAGTTGGTTTGTTATTTCCGCGTTACCCAGGGATATACAGTTTTTGTTGTGTTTTTCTACATTACCTAAAGTAAATACTGTTTGTTTTTGTACAATACCTACAATGTGCACGGTTGGTTTGTTATTTTTACTTTATACACAGAATATAGAGCTGGGTTGTTATTTCTCCAGTATGTACAGTTTGTTATTTCTATATTACCTACACTCAATAGTTTGAGGGTTTCCCTCCACCAACTGCTGTTTTGTGATCTTGTCACAATTGTGTGTTCTATTATGATCTGGGCTCTCCACGGACAACTCTAAAGTAATCCAGTATTTCAACTGTTGGCAGATCATCTGGTGATGATTTGGTGGCTGGTTAGCCTGACTTACCTACTTAGCTAATATGGACTGAAGAAAAAGTTTTTTTTTTTTTAAGTGGTCCTTTTTACTATCACAGTTATCAACCCTGACGCCTCCCTTGACACACTGGGGTTTGCGTACAGAGCCAACAGGTGTTTTACAACATTATAAACATGGTGATTCACTACATCCTTAAACTCACAGACATATGCAAGGATCCTGTTCAACACCGCCACACCAGAACTACTGCGAGACCAACTGAACACGACCAGCACCATCTGTCAGTGGATCTTTGAATTCCTATTTAACAGGACGCAACACGTTAAGATGGATATGCATCTTCCAGCTAGGAATCGCTGACGCCAATGAGACCACGTCCCTTGGGGAGGTGTTGGCCGAGTACACTCAAAACAGCCTGAAACTTAACACAGACAAAACCCTGGATGTTGAAATTGAACCACATCAAGCTGTCAAGAATAGCTGCCAAATAACCTGTTTGTACCGAAGACAACCAACTCCAGATATGGACAACTGTATCTCCAGAGCCTCTAATTTGATCAAATAAAATAAAACATTTTCATAATGTTTCCTGGCTGGTGACCTAAGCCCCCATGCCAGATTGGACCCTGAGTTAGTTGTCGGTGCCGCGACCGGGATTTGAACTCCTGGCTGCGGTGACACAGCTATAATGTGAGGCTGTGACTTGGGCCGTCGCCCAGAGGTGATGGTTGACTTCAGGAAACATCCCCCACCTCTCCCTCTTGAGATTGTGTTGTGTCATTTCGTCTGAATGGTTAAAGCCTCAGATGGAGGAACGACATCAGTGACCAGCGACAAAGCCGCTGAAATAAACAAATCATTTCCCGGTGAACACCTGACTCGACACATCGATCGTAGGCTCCATCCTCGACTCCTCCTCCGTGTGGTTTGGGTCTGCGTCTGTGCGCCTCTCATCTACCCTCCACTGAGCTCCTACGCGACTCCGACAGGACAAAGACGAGTTCAGGAAAGGTAATCGGTGACCCTTCTCAACCCCGTTGGGCCTGTTCCAAACTTTTCTCCTCCTGCAGGCAGAGGGAAAGCCATCAGTATTGGTCAGTACGACCAAAACATCCCACCATATGGAGAAAAGAAAAATGTTGACATTTTCCAAGAAAAGTGCTAGTGTATATTTGGCTGAAACTGTGGAGTACTTTTTTGACCAGAACCATATGGGCCCCCAGTCATGGGTAGTAGACTATATACGGAACAGCGTGTCACGGATGTGGTCTGGGTTAGATTCAATCAGCCGGGAGGTCACCAACAACCCCAGGACACATGTTTAACAAACCTGTTCTGCTGTGACATTGACAAATGAAGAATGAACTAAATGCCATTGGAGGCAATGTTAATTGCTTTTTTAATACCATGACTGATGCTATAAAAACTTAGCATTACAGCAAGAAATACAGTAAGCGTTGTGCGTGTGCGTTTCCCGTGCGTGTGTGTGTGTGCATGTGTTTGAGGGTAGGCATCTTTGGCATCCGGAGCCTTCGCGGCAGGGGGCCATCCTCATTCCTCAGAAGGCACTGGATGTGTCCCAAATGGACCCTATTGGACCCCTAAATAGGGGACTACTTTTGAGCAGGGCACGTAGTCTTATGGAATCAAAAGCAGTGCGCTAAACAGCTCCATATTATGGAATGGAATGGCATTTAGGACAAAGTTACAAGGCGACGTGGACAGGAGGGCTTCCCAGAGACTGGATATAGGCAGTCTGCCAAAAAACAGCGTGTGAACCCCGATGAAACTGTCTTAATAATGGTTAATGTTCCTCATGCTACAGTATGTACATGGGCAGTTCCTACTTTTAGCTGGGAGACAGATCGTCTGAAGGTGCTGTGTCCTAAATGGCACACTATCCTACTACTTCTAGTACATCTTTTTTCTAGTGATGTCTGAGGTGACTGACCTTTCTATTGGATCTTCAAAGAGTGCCAGAGTTCTTATTGTAAATCTGATTAGGCAGTTTGTTCCCTTTTATTGTGCACTACTTTTGATCAGCTTTGGTCAAAATCAGTGCCCTGCATAGGGTTATGGGTGGAATTTAGAACTCACTGCCACAAATGGAAGTAGAGGCTAACCTTTGCCCGGGAATGTTTTCAATACCTATTTTAACTGGCCATAAGTCACAGCACTGAATCAATTCCATCCATCAAATATATGCTGCTTGGCTTGACCTGTAAGCAGGTATAGAAGCAGACAGCTCGATGAAGTGTGTGTGAGTGTAATTGAATGTCATGCCATATGGTATTTACTCTGCCAAGCAGCCTTAAGATATCAGAAGACCCGGTTCTATACTCTTTGATACCAGTGAGTTTGGGTTTTAATATCTTTAAGCAGGCTGTTTGTTTTAGGAGTGAGCGTTCCATAACACTCACCACAGACAGTTAAAGAACCAACTGGTCCAACATGGCACAGTGTCCCTGGTCACGGAGTGTACATAGTCTGTGTTATTTGGGATGCATTTTATGTCTCAAATAAGCCAATTGCATCACAAACAATCGGCTGAAAAGGTACCCCATTTCCAATGTGCCTATAAAGACTAAATGGAGGATGAACATTTGGCCCTCTACACACAAACTCCTGTAGCTTGTCGCATTATGGCCCCCTCATTACATGTGGTACCCAATAAAGAACTTGCTCAATTACGCTTTGTATGATCGCTAAGTGCTGTAAAATCTCTCATCTGCATTGGAGCTGTCTCATTCCCACACAAACCTACATGCAGCAGATAGCACACTCATCTCAGCACATCTTTCATGCCTGAGTACAGCTACCCTCAACAAGCATTCTGTTCTTTATTTGTTGGTAAATAAATACCTGATACATTTTGTTTTAAGTTGGTGTTTGAATTGAACAGAGTTGATTGATTGCTATAATAGTGAAATACCGAAGGTATAATATCTGAATGTTTATATCCATGGGCAATTTTTCTACTAACAATCCTTTGGCTGCTATTTACACCCTGTCAAATGTCCAGTTGATCTTCTATTCCATTATAGTTTAGTAGGTATTAGTTAATCTGAAATGTATAGTTATCATGACCAGATCGTGCTAAGTGGGCCTTTTTAATTTTTAGTCACTCCAGGGGTA
>JACXGI010002154.1:58360-76743 GCA_016801175.1 Esox masquinongy
GTGTGTGTGTGTGTGTGTGTGTGTGTGTGTGTGTGTGTGTGTGTGTGTGTGTGAGTGAGAGAGAACTTGTGAAGTATAATTTGGCGGTTGCCTGGCAGCAGCCTATATCTGTGGTCAACAAGTGGAGCTGGCCTCTGCAGGCTTCAGCCTCTGAGCGGCTTTCAGTTTAGCACCGCTTGAGCTGAGCCCGTCACTCAAAGACCCCAGAGGCCCAGATAAAAGTGGTAAAACTGGAGCTCACATCCAGCATTGTTAGCGCTAGGAGCCAATAGGTTAGTTCTTTAACATGATGTTCCGCGCATGCCATTTTGGTCCACTTTGAAAGAGAAATATGGTTCTCATTTCGCCAGAGAGAATCAAGCAGCCATTCTGAAGCATCACATCTGCATTGACACAGGAGCCCAATTCGTATGTATATTTTTCTATGAATTGGGATGTTTAGCAAAAGATGTCATGGGTAAGAAACTTCTTGAAAAAAATATCAGAACAGGGCTGTGGAGATGCAACTTAAGTTGAGGTGTTTTGCATCAGTTCCTGTTTTTGGCATGGCACAGCGGTGGGTCTCATTTGGGGGGAATACTCAAATAACCGGCGTGCCGCACAAATTGGTTTTAACAACACTGGAGAGAGGCCAGGTGTGAGCAGCCCGACAGACTGTCCAGGTCAAAGAGTGCTGTGTGCAACTGGCCCATTGAATAGTGTTCTATACACAGCTGGCCAGTCAGATTTCAGGCTGTACCTCAATCAGAACAGGGTTCAATAAACGTTTCATTCACCTTTCTTTGAAAGTATTTTAATGTAATGTATTTCAAAATACAGTTTTGAAAATTTACCGTCACTTCAAATACTTTGTAAGTATTTGAAATAAGTAGCTATTTAAATTGTGTTATGTATTAAAAATGTGTATTTTCTTTGGTATGTGTTTCTGAATGTACTTAGTATTTGGTAAAAACAACAAACCAACTTAATATGTAGCTGAAGGTCTTGTTTATCTTTATTTACAATATGCAACCCACCATTTACATAAATGATGTCTCATTAAAGAGGACAAAAGGGCATGTTGCTTTTTAAGAACATGGGAATTTCATAGAGCTTGTCAAACATTGCAGCAGTGAAGTCTAAATATACACCCTCCGGTGCTAAAAAACAGCTGCAGGGGACACTAGTACACTCTCAGCAGCAACTCTGCTCAGTGTTGGGTACACGTGACTGAGTGTATACCAGAATTTAGTGGAAGATATGACACACATTTCCTTCTCGGCTACATGCAGCAGTGCTTCGTTATTCCACGAAACCCAACTGTCCAATCCGCTTTCCTTTGCTTTGGTAGAGGTTTACTGGGAATTGTTTTGCTGGTGACCTCTGACAGTGACTGCAGTTAGGGCAGCCTTTTATCTGGCTTTAAAACGTGGATACGAGATTGAAGCGTAATGGTACAACTGGTTCTGTTCAGTGAGGCCCTCGTCAACTGCTTCATTCGGTTTCTTGACATTTGACCTTCCTCCATTTTGCCCGGTAGAACAAGTGGCCGAGGTTTAGTCATTACGCTGGTACTTGGAATGATGTACCTGCCTGTGACAATGTCTGATCCTCAGCCAATATTTGTGTCAGCGTCAAATGGGGTTTGGATGTCCACTGTATAACCGGGGATATGCTTCTCCCATATACAGTATCAGTCAAAGGTTTGGACACACCTACTCACTTAAGGGTATTTCTTCCCTTTCACTATTTTCCACATTTTGGAATTATACTGAAGACATCAAAACTATGAAATAATACAATTGTGTAGTATCCAAAAAAGTGTTAAATTAATCAAAATAATTTTTTACTTTAGATCTTTCAAAATAGCCACCCTTTGCCTTGAAGATTGGGTTGAAGACTGGGTTGCTCAACGTCTCTTATTTTATAGCAACTGAAATGTTTTCCATTATTATCAAAAACAATGAGCCTCTTGAGAAACTGAGTGTTTTTGGTAGGTTGTTAGTGATGGCAGCTCTGTTTCTTAAAAACAAAGACCGATACTGACTGGCCTTAGTCATATATACTTCCTCAAATGCCTCCGGCTTAAACCCCAATATGAATAAGTGTGAGCTTATTACTATCAGTCAATGACACAGACAAATATTTATGGATTACGATCTAAAAATATAACATTACCAATTATAAATTAAATATTTAAAATCATATGAAAAGTGTCCAGAAAATCTAAACATACAATGAAGTTGTAATCACCAGTTATGTCTTCATTCTACAGGAATAATAGCTGGATTTTATTGTGGATAAAACTTCAAAAGGTCTGGCTGGTTCACTAACAGTGTGGGGAAATACTGCTTCTTAGTTTGGGTGCATGTACATAGACAATGAGTTTGTTTCTATTATTTAGAAGGGTTTTGGGTCGTAGATTGAATTATTTTCCTGACGTTGTTTTTCTAGTCTGGAATGTGCCATTTTTTTGCTATCCGTTTTGCCCTGGCTCTTATATACACTCCATTATCTTTCTCCATATAGATATTATCCAGTTTGAATTGTAATATAACAATTACATTTTACTTCTTCGGACATATGTTCTTTGTTGCTACACTTCTGTTATTTCTTTACTACAAAACTCTTTTCTTTAGGTTATTGAAAATTCCTGAATCTTACTTATACTTTTGACCAAAGGGGAGTGTTGCCACATTGATTTTTGTTTCTTCAATTACACTTCTTATAGCTGTACTATAGTAGTAGTGGTTTAGAAGATGTGCATACAATTTCCAATATACCTTATTAAAGGGTTTATTGGTAGATGCTCTTAAATGTTATGAATTAACACAATGATCTGTTAGAGCGGCAGCCCTGATGTAAAAAACAAATAATTTTACATCAGAGACTAGGGTGTCTAATGAGACGGTAATCAGTTGTTGATTTGGTGGATCCATTTGGTTTAAACCTTGACTACAGTCAGTTTTCTGGATTCTTGATCCTCCATACATAGACTGTGAGTTACAAAAGTTCAAAATATTCTTATAATAATAATTTGATTATCTTGAAGGAAACTGTTGATAGCTTTATGGAATATCATCTGATGATTTCTTTGTATCTCTATTTTCCCGAAGTGGTGAACCATATCCTCAAAAAAAAAATGTTGTTGCAGGTGCAGTGAAATTTCAGGTAGGTTGATTGTATCTCTTTTTTAAAAATTTTTGTCAGCTTTTTCCTTTAACCAGTTAATATGACATTCATTTCACATTGCTCGACTCCAGTAGTTTTGACCTTCACATTAGTGAGAGCAGACACCTACAGTATTCTTCAAGGTCAGCTTTCTTTTGGGAGAACACCAAAGTTACTGATGTGTACCTTTCAACTACTGTATTTGTTAATGAGTTAGCAACAAGCACACTTTGACAGCGCAAAACGTTTAATCGAAAAGTACAAAATCAGAGCTGATTGCTTCATGCGTAATCAACGTCTGGCGTCATTTATTTTTAAGAAGGACATTATCATGGTATATTTTGGGAAGCACATTTTCACACTTTATATGGTATGCTGGCTGCAGTAGATCACTTAAAATGTATCATTCTTGGGTCTTGCTCTTGAAAAGATACTGTTGTTAGCATTTGCTTTCAGCAGAATTTGTTTAAGGAAATCTTTGTTGACAATTTTTGTTTCATAATCTGAATATTGGATATCTAATCTGTTGCTTTACTTTGGTGGGAAAAAACAACTTTTACCTAGCATTTTCTATTAACGTGCCATCAAGCTCAGCAGAACCTGTATGGATGCTACACTGCAAACATGATGAGATGAACATCTACAAACCTCTGGAAAGCAGTAGCACAAATAGTCTCTTTACTTTCATACAATTTGTTTTTCTCAACAACTACGTACCATGAGAATGAAGTAGGGCTGCCCCCTGTTCTATACCCATGTTGGTAGGCTGTGTAATTTGAAACAATATAGTAATCATGCTCATTATGAGGGAAATCTATTTAAAACAAACACATCCTAAAGCTGTTTGTTTGTGATCTTGATCATTTATCGCAAAAAGCCCATATAAAACTATAGACTGTCAGACAGACATCTGCCTATGTGGAGTAAAGAGCGTGCACCTCTAAACATCTGCCTATGTGGAGTAAAGAGCGTGCACCTCTAAACATCGGCCTATGTGGAGTAAAGAGCGTGCACCTCTAAACATCGACCTATGTGGAGCAACTCATTGAAGACCTGTGAGCTCAAACAGTGTCGGATGTTCCAGGTAATGACTGGTCTGGTCTACCTGTTAATGCCAAGGAGGGGTTAGCAAACCAAGAACATTTACTAAGCGGTTGACCTTTAGAAATGTTGCGGTTGCTTTTCTCCACCATAAGCAGAGATGAAACAAAGTGATGTTAATTTTAATAAGAAACATGTAGATGTCAACAAGAAGCATTAATTATATAGATTTTCAAGGAAATAGTAAGTCTGTCACTGTGTCTGTCACTGTGTCTGCAGCAATGGGTAATCGTATTATGGCAACAACTGGATCAACTTGAATTTACTCATTTTATAAGAAGCTTAAAATATAATAACAACCCTTTCAATCTGTACAGGGTGAATTTTCTGTTTTGTTTTATGTAGTTTTATGATTAATGACAATGTTTATAAATTTGTGTTGGATTACAAATTTATTTAGGTGCATCGGTCTCATCTCACTTGTGCTGGCAATAAAAATGGATTTAAGTTAACTTTTTCGAGCGAGCCTCACATTGTTGTAGTGTAGCATGTCTCAATTGATCATCATTCTAAACTGCGTCTCACGTTTCAGAAAACATTACAGTGACACTGTTTGGAGTTCAAATCTGTGGGAAAGGCCCTGTCATTCTTATGTATGATTTATTTTGGTGACTCAAGATCAACAGTGACATAGAGAGAAGTGGCTAACCCAACATGAGACTTCATTTTATGGCCTTGAAGTAGGTTTCCAGACATTTGAATTGACACTGTGTAATGTTTATCCAGACTTTCAAAGAGCATCTTTCCAAAAAATGTATTTTTTACACTGACATTGGCCAAGAGATTGGTAACTCTTCAGTTGACGAGGATCAGTAGGGCTGTATTTTCCACCGATGGCTCTCAAGTCTCAGAGGTGGCATTCTCTGACAAAAGAACATCATTCTTTATAGACACTTGAACTTATGTTTTTGATACATAACATGAATTGAAGTAATTCGTACTAGTTACAGGTGACTGTAGAACGGCAGATTCAGCAGGAGCTGGGGGGTGCCCATTAGCCGTGCTTCTGTCTCAGGGGAAGTTGTTCCAAGGCACTAGAAATGTTTTCCTTTAAATAGTCTGTCCATGACAGATGAAGCATGTTGTAGTGTGGTACCAGTTTGGGTCACAGATGCCATGAGCTTGTGTCCAGGATGGATTCTCAGACAGGCAGGAGTCAGGCACTTTGAGTAATTGATTGATTAAACATTTACATATACATTATGGTGGTCTGGTGGTTTAAGCTGCTGCTTCCGCTGCATCATAGGTTTAAATCCAACCAACTGCTCTTTCAGAAATAACGCTGCCCATTAGTTCTTTACTGTTTCCATCACAGTGCAGAATAAACATGCTGGACAACTGCCAGAAGAATGGGATTTGTTAGTGGATGTGTGGTTTGTTAGTCTGTGGGTGAGTAGGGTGTGTGCACACATGGGCCAAGCAGTGGGAGAGAAATGGGAGGCAGGCTGGATGAAACCCTGGTGACCTGCAGGGTGTTTGGAGCTGATGACACTGCAGGCTGGAGCAGGCCTCCCGTAGCCCATTAAAGGTTGCTGTCTCTCCTACTGCAGTCACAAAGACTGCCTCACCCGCCCGCATTGTCAGAGGAGATCGCACACGACAGCCAAACTGCCACTAGATATTTTAAAAGGGAATAACAGCAAATCTCATATGTGTCCAAAATGATTTATGGCATTTTCAGTTTGTTATAGTTTTAAGTTGCGGTTCAAAACGTTGACTTTCTTGACATCGCCGCCATGACAGACGGGCTTGTCAGTTTGTGGGACTATTCATACTGTTCAGTTTTTTTTATTATTTTTTGTGGCTGGCGAGTTCTGGAATGTGTTTAGATCCAGACTCCTTTAGGGGAAAACGTCTGGGGCATTATGATTGGGTAGCCAGAAAAATCTTCACTAGGCGCAAAGACAAACTTTAATCTTTTATGTGCACTCGTAAAACCCTCAAAGTTAATTAATGCTTTTTATGGTTTGTCACATTAATCCTTCATTATATTTTTATAGAAAGATGTACTTTTTTATTTTACTTTCTATAACTTTTCTTATTCAAAATTACTAAGAAAGTTTCAATGGTTGGAGGCAGAACTATTCAAGTCTATCAATAAGTAGATAAGGCTTAATGTGATAGGAGGACTGCGTGCACACACACACACACACACACACACACACACACACACACAGGCCCCACCCCGAGCCCTGTCACAGTATGCATAACACATGCAAAACTAGAAACCCAAAAAGAAACACAGATTCAGTCACTGCGAAAAGCTAGGGCTAAAAACATCCCTGAGTGGGGAGCAGTAATATTAGCAGCGAGCGGATGAGACCATCTTGGGGCTGAGACCGTCTTTGTGAGTGGATTTGGATGCGTGGTGGTGAGTCAGCCTGGTGATGAGAGGTGCTCCGGGTCATGTGGGAGCATGAAAGGAAAAGCTCCTCCGGACTGATTGTGACTGTGGAAGGAAGCCGTTCTCTCCTTCCCCCGCCCTGGCGTCTGGCAGCTCTGTGATTTGCATGTCAGTGGCCTTCAGGTGGTAGTTTTGGATGGGGAGGGGGAGGGAGGAACCACATTTACAGGACGCAACGGTGTCCGCTAAGGCAACGTGGTTGCTCTTCTCAAACTGTTCGGTTTTGACTCTCTGCAGCTTCTTACTGTGTGTGTTTGTGTGCACAGGCGTGCTGGTGCCCCTTAAGCTGTGTGTGTGTGTGTGTGTGTGTGTGTGTGTGTGTGTATTTGTTTGTGTGTCAATTTTGGGGTCTTTTTGAATTAAGGGGTAGTTGATTCAGGAACTCCCTAATTGTTACTTAAAAAAGGCATTGATGAAAAAAAATGTAATGTAAAAAGTCTACGTAAAAAAAAAAAGGAAGCTATTTCAAAGACTTAACATTTAAGAAGGTTTCCATCATTCAAACCACTTCCTGAATCAGCCCCACTCACGGTGCGCCTAATTAGGTGTCCATTTTTCTTAGTAGGCCTCCTCTTTCTAACTACCTTCCCCCTTTCCACTGTCCTCCCTCTCCCCAGACACGTCTTCGGGTTCGGACGGCGAGGGCTCCATGCAGGGCGAGGGCACGCCCACCTCCAGCCAGGGAAGCATCAACATGGAGAACTGGATCAGTCGGGCCATCCACGGCTCCACCTCGTCCTCCACCACCTCGTCCTCCTCCACCCAGAGCGGAGGGAGTGGGGCGGCCGGCCGGCTTGTGGACGTTATGGGCCAGACACACCTGGGTAAGTCAGGTAAACACCGCCGAAACGCTCTCCACTCTGTCTCTGTGGGTTTCCATTACTGAACTCTCTCGTAGGTTTTCTCTAACAACTCTCCCAGGGTGTGTGTGAGCGCGCACGCGCATGCGGGTGCTATCTAGCACGTGTGTATGTACCCTGCGGACGCCAGCATCACACATCCTCCTGTACCCTCATCCTTCCCTTCAGTAAGGCATGCAGCCATGACGCTGGACACAAAGCAAGCCTACGACACACCAATTGGGACAATATTCACTTCTTTGCATGCAACCCCGTGCCCTTTTTCAGTCTCTAGTTGAAATACCATTAAAAAAAAAAAACGTCTTAGCTTTCATGTTTGGGTCAGTCGGGACGTTTCAGTGTGGATGACTTACACAGGACGGATGCGTGAAAGTATTGAAAATGACTTATCAGAACCGGCGAAATGTACACAACCACAATTCTACTTGGTTTTATAGTTCTGCTAGTGGTAGAATCGAATATCTACATTGAGATACATACTGTAAATATGCGATGGCTGGTGAGCATATGACCTTGTGATATGTGGTGAGTAAATCCTATAAATGCATTTACAGATGAACAGTTCCAGCAGATGCGTCTTGTTCGGAGCAGAGTGGGGTTCCCCGTGGAGGTGGCTTGCTTTAGTCTATCCTTGGCCATCTGTATGACACACCAAGTTAACCTCATTGCCGTGCTCGCATAATAACTGACAACGGATTGACACAAATACTACAAATAACAGTACTCAGGGCAGGCATACAGAAGACCTCAGACCATGAAGTGCTGCTCTGCACGGTCCGCTGTTTTTTAAGCTGTAGCTGGTCGCTCTTTACGATTCTGACATTGTTTGAATGCTTTTTGAGACACCACATAGATAACAGAACTCCCACACAACCCCACCAGTCTGGAAAGAGGGGATTCAGGTGCCGCGGGCCTCCGACACAGCAAGCAACCGACTGCTGATTGGCCTCTTCTGCTCAGCAAAAAGAGACGAACGTCCTCCAGGCGCGATGTTTATCCGGTGTTGTTTGGGCCAGTTCTGCTGTCATTATCCATGTTACATGGCGCTTTGAGGCGGCACTAAATGCGATGGTGTGACACCGTGACGTAGTGGACTTTAGTTGAATAGGGAAATGGGAAGTGTATCAAACTCGTTAAGTATAGGCGACGTATAATGGCCCGCTTTCAGCTCGGACGTTTCATGACAGCTGTCGCGTTTCTCAACAATATGGGTAACTCTCAATGGTCCTCAGTGCTTTTCATAGGTGGTTCCGTGACAATTATGCAGCATTCTGTTGTCACAACATTGCATGATTTGTGTATATTCCTCACAGACCGGCTGGAGCTCAGTCCTGGGTATTTCAGAAGATATCTGTGTGCGTGTGCGTGTGCGTGTGCGTGTGCGTGTGCGTGTGCGTGTGCGTGTGTGTGTGTGTGTGTGAATGTTGCAGCTCTGTTTTCCTCTTCGCTGTAGTTGGAGTCCAAAACAAAGCAGCTCCCCTGTGTGTCTGTGTGTGCGGGGGGGGGTGCTTTTTAACAGGCTGAAGGAATAGCATTTAAATCCCCCCCTTCCTTTCACCAGTCAGGCTGGTTCTGTCTGCCCGTGAAGATAAGTTGCTTTTCTCCATGCCCAGCTTTGTGTACATCCCAAGTGGCACCCTGTTCCCTATTCAGTGCACTCTTTTTATCCAGGGCACTATGAAGGGGGCAGGGTGTCATGTCTTTCCCTGCGTCCACATTGCTGATGCTTGTTCTTGCTGAGAGGTCCTGCAGAGTGGCTTTCCCTTCATCCCTCCATTTGGTTTGGCCCCGTGTGCTTGCCGTAGTCTGGGTTTAAGGTGTCTGGTTTCCCCCCCTCCTCCTCCTCACATGCAGGGCCCATTGCTCACCTCTCTCTGAAGAGGAAGACTAGGAAGGCCCCCCCCAGCCATCCGGTCCCAGTCACGGTAGAGAACGGGAACTCAGGTTCCGGCGCCGCGGTCCGGCGGTCCTGTGAGTTCGGATCGGGCGGACCGGAGCTCGTCTGGCGGCCGCCCCCCCAGGAGCAGCAGGGTCAGTATTGGAGCCGTCCCAGAGTGTCCAGGCGCCAGGCAACCCGACCCCGCCTTCGCTCCCCGCCTCGTTCAAGCCCCCATTCGCTTTGTGATAATCAAGTGTGGCGTTCATTGACAAAGTGGTGTCTCTCTCAGCTATTCACTCAGCTTCAGTTGGAGATGTGATGCTAGCTAACCAACAGCTTTGGCTGACGAGGGCCGGGCTCAAAGAGTGTGAATGAACCTTGTAAACGAGAGACGTTGGTGGAAAACATGCACTTATTTGCTGGGCAAGATGAGAGGTGGTGACAACGTTTCTCATCTCTGACCCAAAGCAGGTGGATGGTTGCTCCAGTTATGTGGAGGTGGTGCTTGCTGCTCAATGTTTGTGCTGTCTGCTTTGTATGCATTTTGTCGTCCTCCTGGATATAGACCCTTATATGGGGTAGCTGACACACTTTAAGTCTGAACTTTAAATGTGCCACAGTGTTTTATGTGAAGTGTCTTAGGGTGGTCCAGTAGTCTAAGCTGCTGCTTCCGGTGCACATGTAGTGCTGTAGAATAGAGTTAAATCCAGAACCTCCCCACCCACTTTCCTGTCCATATAGCATAGAAACCCCAGAAAATAGACCTTTAAAAAGTCTAAGTGTTGAAGAACACTTTGAAGGAAACCCATTAATTATTCCAGCAATCACAGTTCTACGGGGGAGAGGGGAGGGGAGGGGGTTAATTAGTAAAATGCCTTGTCCTTCAGATTTTATCTCATGACTTGAAAAAATAAAAGAATCCCCCAGGCGAAGGAGATAGATGTTCTGAAAACAAAATCCATACCCTGAGTCAACCATTAAGCTGACATCTGGGAACACCGGAGCTGCCATTTGGAGCTTTCTGGAAGGGTTCCCATTCTTAATGTAATCAAGTTTAGCCACCTGTGGTTGCGTTCAGGGACAACTCTGTTGCGTTGGAGTTGTCAGATCTGCCGACCGTCTGCAACGTTGTCAGTCTGGTGACCCGTTGGGGCTGCATGTGCAGTACAGTGTGTCCCTCTGTGTTCCCCTGCTGCCACTGAACCTGGGTGTAGCTCGTTAGTATTCTTCTATGGGTGTTGTAGTTGTGAAAAAGGATTATCTAGCACACATTTTTAACCGTGTCGCAGATAGTCTTTATAGGTTTCACTAAGGTTTGCCAAAGCCCAAATGGAACCAGGTTCCCTAGTGCCCCGGGTAAAAGGTAGTGTACTAAGTAAGTGTAATTTGGGATACAGAGGTAGTTGCTCATCAAAAAGCTTTCAAGCCTGCCATGTCAGTCTTTTTGCTCAGCCACGGCTGGACAGGTAGTATGTGCTCCCTCCCATCTTATTTCACTGACATGCTTATGGTTCAGTCCAGTATCAATGTATGCGAGCCAATCCGAAATCAATGTATTCAAGCCAATCTGAAATCAATGTATTCAAGCCAATCCAAAATCAATGTATTCAAGCCAATCCGAAATCAATGTATTCAAGCCAATCCGAAATCAATGTATTCAAGCCAATCCGAAATCAATGTATTCAAGCTAATCTGAAGTCAGTGTATTCAAGCCAATCCGATATCATTGTATGCAAGCCAATCCGATACCAATGTATGCAAGCCAATCCAATACCAATGTATGCTAGACAATCCAATGCCGATGTATGCAAGCCAATCCAATACCAATGTATGCAAGCTAATCCAATGCCAATGTATGCAAGCCAATCCAATGCCAATGTATGCAAGCCAATCCAATGCCAATACCAATGTATGCAAGTTAATCCAATACCAATGTATGCAAGCCAATCCAATGCCAATACAAATGTATGCAAGTTAATCCAATACCAATGTATGCAAGCCAATCCAATACCAATGTATGCAAGCCAATCCAATACCAATGTATGCAAGCCAATTCAATGCCAATGTATGCAAGCCAATGCCAATACCAATGTATGCAAGTTAATCCAATACCAATGTATGCAAGCCAATCCAATACCAATGTATGCAAGCCAATCCAATACCAATGTATGCAAGCCAATCCAATACCAATGTATGCAAGCCAATCCAATGCCAATGTATGCAAGCCAATCCAATACCAATGTATGCAAGCCAATCCAATGCCAATGCCAATGTATGCAAGCCAATCCAATGGCAATACCAATGTATGCAAGGCAATCCAATGCCAATGTATGCAAGGCAATCCAATGCCAATGTATGCAAGGCAATCCAATGCCAATGTATGCAAGCGGTGTCTAGAGAAAACTTTCTGTTATTCCTGCTGGTAGCCAGCTAGCGAAGCACTCAATCTTCTCAGTCACAGATAAGTATTCTCTATTTCCAACTCTCCGTCTCTATCCCCCGGTTTCTCTCTCACACTCTTCTGAGGGCATTGGGAATATGACATTTATTTATCCTTCATTTAGTTATTTAGCCTTCTCCGCAGTTACGCAAGAAGCTACCGGCTTATTCTCACAGCAGTCAGAGGGAGGGAGAGAGGGGGAGACAGACAGAGAAAACATTGCAGTGATGTCGTCCTTGGTGTGACATTGTAGATGTGAGTCTTGTTTAACCCAGTGGGCTTTGTAGAACTTGGCCACTGCCATAACCTCTCACAGACACTGGGGGCCGCATTATATCTGCATCAAAAAATGACCACCTTTTCCCTTTATAGCGCACCACTTTTAAGCAGAGCCTTATTGGAATAAGTTGCAATATTGGATGCAGCCTACAAAATGATGAAAGCTAATGACACATTTTTCTCGAAGTTTTCTCGATTTGATTGTCTATATGATATTGCTCTCATGCTTCATAAGCTCTGATCAGGTTTGGGGTTAATACTTAAGTGTACTGTACATTTTAATTCAGTTCCTGTTTCTTGTTAATTTAAAAATATTCAATTCAAATTCCAAGTCAGTCTTCAAATTCAACAAATTCTATTTCTCTTAGTTCAGAGAAAAAAAGGCTAAATTCAATTAACTCAATCCCCAATGAAATATTATTCCTTCTGAAATTTAGACTCTTAAGATGGCCTTGCTATACTGAAATATAGAAATACAGGTTGAAACGATTAAAAGCAAAACTGCAGTGAGTTTTAGTTCGAACTCCAACTTAAAGGTGGTTAAAATGTGAATTTAATTCAAGGTGACTCCTCCACTTCACGAGTGAGCTGGAGAATGCAATTGGATGGTGAGCTAGCTAGCTAGTGTTTGATCAACTTCAGCTTATGTATGGTCATCAACAGGGGAGTTAGCGAAGAGCTGAGGTTGAAATAGAGTATTGGGAGTGTATAAAAAGACAGTAAGGGGCCTCATTGAAATTCCTGGGGGTTTCCTCCTCCCAACGGTGTCTGGAATGATATTACACGCTCATCCACTTCAATCAGTGCAAATATAACAAAGAGAGGAAAACGCTGGATGCTTTTTGACACTGTCCAGACTGTATGGCAGAGAAAATGCACAGCATGATTAGACTTTCCAGAAACATCTGGCACTTGAAAGAATCTGCAATTCAAGTCAGTCAGCGAGAGAAAATGGAAGTGGAGATATGTTCTTTCACAGTGCAGTGTGGATGTCACGCGTGGAGGGAGCGACGTGGCAGAGGCACAGGAATAGCATCAAGTATTTCATGTGAACGTTTTTGGGGGTTTATGTTATAGCCAGATTGAAGTGGCGGTAGGGATGATAACATGGATTTCTATGAAGTGCCTCCTCTTCTGCTGCTCCAGAACTGACCTTAATATGGGCAGTCTAGGAATGCTAATATAAATACTAGCTAGCTCAAAAAATAGAACCTGTAAATGCCTCGTTATTAGAAACCTGGTGACATTTTCTTACCTCATCTGATGGCAAAGTATAAGCTTGTTTTGGATCGCTGTCTTTTCAAACACCTTGAATCTGTTTGGAAACAGAGGGAGTTCAGAGCAAACCTAGCTGGTGCACTCCCTGAATGCAAGTGGGCTGACATGAAACACTGGCTGTGATATCATAACAGGTCTACTGAAAATGACAGGGGTCTGTGGAAATACCAAGACAAACACTGCACAGCATACCAAACAGTCTTCCTCCTCAGGTCAGCATTTATAGAACTCTGTCCGCTGTTCACCTGGGGACACTGGTTTGCCTGCCCTCCGCCCCTGTCCTGAATAACCCTTCTTGCTGCCTGTCTGTATGTGTTTGCTGTATGCCCTTTGACCCTTACCCTTACCTCCTGTCCTGGTTTCACAAATGACACCCTAACTCCCTATTTTTGGGCTTCTTTCAATGAGAGCATTATGATAGTGGTAAGCAGTGGAATTGTCGCTAATCGCTAATCCTACAGGCCCTCGTCAGAAATAGTGTACTATGAAGGGAATAGGGTGCCATTTGAGAACAGGACCAGCTCTCCGCCCCCTCCTGTGACCCTGTTACTGGTTTAGCTGTGGCTTCCTCTGGCCTGCTGGGGACCGTCTGGGGAGGGGGGAGTAACAGTGACAGGCTTCCCTCACCTTGCCTCTCCTCACGTCCAGAGAACCACTCTGCCCCTCCAGATGTCACCGGCTACACCAGCGACTCCATCCAGCTGGAGAGACCCCAGGGCTCCACCACGGCGTCCAGGGCTGTGCCCAAGTACGGCAACGCCGAGCTCATGGAGACTGGAGATGGTGAGTCGACGTACTCGGACATCTGCCTGTCTGTGTGCATCTCTCTGTGTTGGTCTCTCTGTGTCGGTGTCTCTGTGTGCAAATATCCGTGTGTGGCAGTCTCTCTGTGTCTGTCTCTGTGTCTGTAAATATCTGTTTGTGTGTGTCCCTCTGTGTCATTCCCTCTGTGTGTAAATGTCTGTTTGTGTGTGTCTCTGTGTCAGTCTCTCTGTGTGTCTGTCTGTGTGTCTGTCTGTGTGTAAATGTCTGTGTGTGTTTGGGTTGTCTGTGTCGCTGTGTGTGTTTGTCTTTGTCTCTCGGTCTGTTTTTATGTGTGTGAGACTGTACCCACTGTGTGACCTACATTAGTTTTCCTTCCACTCGTCTTTCTTGTCAGTGACGGCTGTGTAGTTCATGTTTGTATGCACTTCCAATCCTCTGTTTTGAAATGTTTATGTCAAGGTGTCAAGTCAGTTTGTGTTTGATGAAAGCACTTGTTAAGGAGAAAAGCGAGTCAAACTGAGTGCTAATGCTTAATGCTTTACATACTGTTTGTTATCATTCAATACTGTGAATGAAAGCTCTTTTCTTCATCACCATTTGATTTATTATGTTTGGCTTCACTTTACTTCTCACTAAGATCGTGACACACCCCAGAAATGACTTTAATAGGAGTCGTGAAATTCAACTGAAAGTCTCCTTTCCACACAGACGTGTCGCTCGCTTTCCGAGTTCTTTGAGCACATAACCTTTGATGGCTCCTTTTCGGAAGCACATCCGAGGTTCACAAAACTCTCACTAGTGGAAGAGAATTCATCTGATGCCGTAAACGCGGACCCAAAAATGGATTGTGACGTTGGTTCTGAAGGAGCGCCTGTGAGATGATTGAGAACGCCATTGCGGGAGTTTCTGCGCTATTTTAATTTGTTCTCCCGAGGCACGCCGCCTCACCCTGTTCATCAGATGCCTCAATCAACAGTGCTGAGGAATAGACTTGTTGAGCACACAGTGTCGACAGTCTGCTCGATAGATCAAGTGCCAAGCTTTACAGATGGTGCTTACTGTGTTACGCTGCTCTGGGAGGCTTGGAGAAGACTAATACGCCCTTCTCAACATCAGTATCCATGGTCACACTTGTGATATCAAACCTATTGGTTTTTATGAGCTTTTATGGGTTGTTTGCTCTTACAACGTTTCATGTTGTCTCTGTCATATGTGTACTGATTAACGGCATGCTCATCTCTATCGCTTTCTGCCCGTAGTTGAACTTCTGGCGTCGGTGCTGTTACCGACAGTATGGGTGTAGATTAAGATGTGTTGGACGGACTCGTACAGTATGTATGGCTTTATGTTAAGTGTGCCACTTTCCCCTCTCTCTCGGTCTTTGTGGAATGCTGAGTGCTTCGGGTTGACTTGTTATTGGATCAGAACGGCCATTTCATTGTCATCGGAAATGAGTTTTTGGACACGGTCGGCTCTGCTGCGTGCAGTGGGGAGGACACTGCGTTTTGCCCACTGAAGTGTGGGCTGTCTTCTCAGAATTTCCTAAAGTGACAAGACGTGCCCTTGCCAGACCAAATAGACTGTGTTTCCCATGTCGTACAGCGGCGTCTCAGCGTGTATACTGATCTGCGTGTGTTCACCCCGACAGGCGTTCCAGTAGGGGGCAGAGTGTCAGCCAAGATCCAGCAGCTGGTCAACACGTTGAAGAGACCCAAACGGCCTCCTTTAAGAGAATTCTTTGTGGACGACTTCGAAGAGCTCCTGGAGGGTATTTTCTTTTCTCTTTTTGATGATGTTTCAGTTTTTTTTTTATGTATCCCAGTCATTATTACAGTTATTAAAGACTAAATCGTATTTGTTGTTGCGATGTAAAATGTTGTGCCGCTCCAGTCCAACAGCCGGACCCCAACCAGCCTAAAGCGGAGGGGGCTCAGATGCTGGCCATGAGGGGGGAGCAGTTAGGGGTGGTCACTAACTGGCCCCCGTCGCTGGAGGCCGCGCTGCAGAGGTGGGGCACCATATCTCCCAAAGCCCCTTGCCTTACCACTATGGACACCAATGGAAAACCACTGTACATTTTAACCTACGGTAAGGACGTGAGTGTCTGAGCAATAAGGAATAAAGGGCTCTTGTATATCCATAATATACCTCAGCTAAGGGCCAAATACAACCATTAACCATGGTATATTGGCCATGTACCACAAGCCCATGAGTTGCATTATTCCTGTAATAAACTGCTTACCATTACAATTAGAGCAGTATAAAGTGATGTGATGCCATATGATTATGATTTAATGTACCAAATCAATCAGCCAGTCAGAATACAGTGCTCGACCCTGCAGTTTATTTACATATATAATTACAATGACTGTGATGTATGAATGTTTTACCTATCTTTTTTTAATGTAGTGATTATAAGTCACTACAGAGTAAAGTGTTTTAAAATGACTAGAATAGAAAATATGCTCTCATCATAAGGCTTGACTATACAGAATATGAGGGCTGTTGAAACATCAGACAAGCCACCAAAGACAAAGTTGTATAAATCAGTGTGCTTTCAAACAGTGAGGATGGTGTTCTGTCCTTTATGGCTAAGCTGTTGCATTCACTGCTTATGCTAACATGACGCAGCCATTCAGGGCTGTTTAGTCATTATGCTTTGAAACAAGGAAGCTTAGATGTTAATGACCCACTAAGAGACACTTCAGAGCTCTGATTGATTCCATGGTTGCCTTCCAAATGGGGCCCTAAGCTCTATATAGTGAACCCTACCCTAGTTAAAAGGAGTGCACTGTGAAGGGAATAAGGTGCTGTTTGGGAGACAGGTCCCACCCGTGCTACGGTGGAGGCCTTGTTCTCTACCTGGTTATGATCGGTTTAAGGGGTTAGGTTTGGGCTTATGATTAGGGTTATGTTTAGGAGTTACAGTTTTGGTGTAAAAGTTTGGTTATTGAGGTTAAGGAAAAGTTCAGCATTATGGTTAGGGTTAGAGGTGGATAGAAATGGAATAATATATTAGAATAAATGAAAAAAGAAATGTCCTAAAAACTCAGGAAAGTGTATATTTGTGTGCAGGTGCATGTATGAGATCAGCATGAGCAACAGATGCTGTTACCTGACATTAAATATTATTAATGATAGCTGAACAAATTATCCAAAGTATATTATAAGTACAGATGTGAATGTACTGTGTCTGAGTTGGGCGTTCCACTGGTAGCACCAGTCAGTAATTTCTGATTTCTATAGCTGTTCAGTGTAATATTATGTCACTCACTCAGAGGTTTGCGAGTGGATTGTAATGCATTGAAATGTGAAACGTTCAGTCCACTCTTGTCAATAAGTCAGCGATCGTATACAGCGTTGACTAAAAATACGCCTCAACACTTTCTGCATCGCAACACTATGAAATGAGACACTTGATATAGCCTATTCCCTCTGCTGTCTTCCATTCGGGGGGGGGTGATTTGGAGAGAAAGGCTCTGTCTCAGTAGGCTGGCCCTTATGAATTTTGAACTGGTGTTGGGGGGGGAGGGGTCCGAAAAGACACCTTAACAACTACGCAGTGCACTACTTTTCACCAAAGCCCTGAAGAGCCTTGTCAAGAGTAGTGCACTACGTAGGGAACAGGGTGGTTTTTGGAGGGTAACGTGGAGGTTTCTGGACACCACGTCTCCGAGAAGCTTACTGATTCATGAACACTTGACTGGTAGACGGCCAGCAATCCCCAAAATAATAAACAGACAGCTTCCCAAATGGCACCCTGTTCCCTACATCGGGTGCATTCTGGGACTCTGTTAGAATTCCCCAGTCAGTGAGTGCCAACTCAGTACATCCAGAACCAGAGCCCACTGGGGCCCATACAACATCCGTGGGTACATATTGATTTGTAGAGTGAGGTGGCTGATAGGACGGTGCTCAACAGACTGTGAAATATCTACAGCCAGCCTTGCCTTGTGTCTGGAGCCCAGCGTCGAGGCTTTCTGGGAGGGAAGACACTGACGGCTTGTCGGGGTAGAAGTGAGCCACCCCCCACCCCCCCCCACTCCCCGCGCGCCATTTGAACGCCTCCCTGTTTTCAGTGTGCAGTGTTGAATCTTAATTTGACTCCCTGAGGTGTAACCTCGAGTGAATATCTCTTTCGCTTCGCCTCTTCTTTCTCTCTATTCATCTGTTCCCTCGGTGTGTGTGTGTGTGTGTGTGTGTGTGTGTGTGTGTGTGTGTGTGTGT
>JACXGI010002155.1:0-30443 GCA_016801175.1 Esox masquinongy
AAGCAAGTGTGCTGGCCATGAGCTTTAGAAGATCGGTGCTGGCACACTGAGCTATAGAAGATCGGTGCTGGCACATTGAGCTATAGAAGATCGGTGCTGGCACATTGAGCTATAGAAGATCGGTGCTGGCACATTGAGCTATAGAAGATCGGTGCTGGCACATTGAGCTATAGAAGATCGGTGCTGGCACATTGAGCTACAGAAGAAAGGTGCTGGCACATTGAGCTACAGAAGATCGGTGCTGGCACATTGAGCTATATAGACGATCGGTGCTGGCACATTGAGCTATATAGACGATCGGTGCTGGCACATTGAGCTATATAGACGATCGGTGCTGGCACATTGAGCTATAGACGATTGGTGCTGGCACATTGAGCTATAGAAGAAAGGTGCAGACACCCTGCTGGTCATCCGTCCCTCCCTACAGTGCACTAAGCCACAGTATATGTATTGTGAAATAATTAATACATACATTTTCTAAAGCAATGTCATGGCCGTGATGCAATTTCGAAGTAACCCAAAGAACTAGCCCAATTTTGTAGTCATATAGAGGACACTGGAACACTGAATATCATTCTTGTGCCTCTTGATTAACTGCTCACATCTGAACTGCATTGTTAATTGGCTGTCAGTGTTCTCAGCATACAACACTGCAGTCCAATCAGAACAGCTCAACTGAACTTAAAATCCACCCCCACATCGTATTTGCAATGCACATACACAATGCAAAATAAAATGTGTATTTATATATATATTTATTCATACATTTATTTATTTATGTATATCTCTATTGATATAATGATTTATATAGAGTGGATATCAGAAGTCTACACACCCCTGTTAAAATGTCAGGTTCTTGTGATGTAAAAGAATGAGACAAAGATAAATAATGGCAGAACTTTTTCCACCTTTAATGTGACCTATAACGTGAACAATTAAATTGAAAAACAAATTGAAAACTTTGAGGGGGAAAAATAAAGAATAAAAAACTCACAATAACTTAGTTGCATAAGTGTGCACACCCTTAAACTAATACTTTGTTGAAGCACCTTTTGATTTTATTACAGCACTCAGTCTTTTTGGGTAGGAGTCTATTAGCATGGCACATCTTGACGTGGCAATATTTGCCCACTCTTCTTTGCAAAAGCGCTCCGAATCTGTCAGATTGCGAGGACATCTCCTGTGCACAGCCCTCTTCAGATCACCCCACAGATATTCAATTGGATTCAGGTCTGGGCTCTGGCTGGGCCATTCCAAAACGTTAATCTTCTTCTGGTGAAGCCATGCTTTTGTGGATTTGGATGTGTGCTTTGGGTCATTGTCATGCTGAAAGGTGAACTTCCTCTTCATCTTTCTAACGGACGCCTGAAGGTTTTGTGCCAAAATTGCCTGGTATTTGGAACTGTTCATAATTCCCTCCACCCTGACTAAGGCCCCAGTTCCAGCTGAAGAAAAACAGACCCAAAGCATGATGCTGCCACCACCATGCTTCACTGTGGGAATGGTGTCCTTTGGGTGATGTGCAGTGTTGTTTTTGCGCCAAACATAACAAACTTTTGGAATTATGGCCAAAAAGTTCAACCTTGGTTTCATCAGACCATAACACATTTTCCCACGTGCTTTTGGGGGACTTGAAAGCCGCGCTTGGATGTTTTTCTTTGTAAGAAAAGGCTTCCGTCTTGCCACCCTACCCCATAGCCCATTCATATGAAGAATACGGGAGATTGTTGTCACATGTAGCACACAGCCAGTATTTGCCAGAAATTCCTGCAGTTCCTTTAATGTTGCTGTATGTCACGGTACGGTGAGGATCAGCGCCACCGTCCCGTACATCTTCAGTTCCCATTACTCCACAAACACATCCCGGACTTGTTTCGTGTCACGTCTTTAACTATTCACACCAGGTCCCAATCATCTCATTAGTATGTGGTTAAATGTTTCCCCTCTGCTCCCCACATTTGTCGATCATTGTCGTTGCTGTCTTATGCTTCATGTACCGGTGAGTCTTTTGTTTTGCTGTCACATATCAGCCCTTTTATTTTCATTACGTGTGTTTAGTGTGCTCGGTGTTCGTTTCATTAAAAACCCTCAACCGAGAGTTATCTGCTTCCGCCTGGTTCCTCGATATCACCCGCCGTTACGCTGTAGGCCTCTTGGAAGCCTCCCTGACCAGTTTTCTTCTCGTCTTTTCATCAATTTTGGAGGGACGTCCAGTTCTTGATAATGTCTCTGTTGTGCCATATTTTCTCCACTTGATGATGACTGTCTTCACTGTGTTCCATGGTACATCCGATGCTTTGGAAATTCTTTTGCACCTTCTCCTGACTGATATCTTTCAACAATGAGATCCCTCTGATGCTTTAGAAACTCTCTGCGGAACATGGCTTTGCTCTGAGATGCAACTAAGAAAATTTCAGGAAAATCCTACTAGAACAGCTGAACTTTATTTGTGATTAAACAGAGTTACTTTAAATGATGGCAGGTGTGTAATGACTTCTATTTAACATGAGTTTGAATGTGATTGGTTAATTCTGAATGCAGCCACATCCCCAGTTATAAGAGGGTGTCCGTTAGAAAGATGAAGAGGAAGTTCACCTTTCAGCATGACAACGACCCAAAGCACACATCCAAATCCACAAAAGCATGGCTTCACCAGAAGAAGATTAAAGTTTTGGAATGGCCCAGCCAGAGCCCAGACCTGAATCCAATTGAATATCTGTGGGGTGATCTGAAGAGGGCTGTGCACAGGAGATGTCCTCGCAATCTGACAGATTTGGAGTGCTTTTGCAAAGAAGAGTGAGCAAATATTGCCACGTCAAGATGTGCCATGCTAATAGACTCCTACCCAAAAAGACTGAGTGCTGTAATAAAATCAAAAGGTGCTTCAACAAAGTATTAGTTTAAGGGTGTGCACACTTATGCAACCAGGTTATTGTAAGGTTTTTATTTTTCATTTTTCCCCCTCGAAGATTTCAGTTTGTTTTTCAATTGATTTGTTCACATTATAGGTCACATTAAAAGTGAAAAAAGTTCTGACATGATTTATCTTTGTCTCATTCTTTTACATCACAAAAACCTGGTATTTTAACAGGGGTGTGTAGACTTTTTATATCCACTGTATTTTTTTTGACCTCTTTCACCATTTAGCTGGTGGGTTAGATAGGCAACTATATTGTTTAGTACGGATGTCCTTTTCATATGATGAGTGGGCTATATGTTTACCAGTAGAAATAAGAATTCATGCTTACCCAACATTCTAAAAAATCTGGTTGTTCTATGAAGGACGTCACCATTTTGTTGCCAGAATAATGTAATTCTAAAATGGATTACATTGATATTAATCTATTTTGTCTAGTTGTGTGCACAAGCAATTTACTGCAGTGGTCCTACTCATGTTCAAATCTCCACATAAAATTGTTAAGATAAAATTGTTTTTGTAGAGACAAAAATGTTTTTGTGGGGCCTTTTGAAGAAAATGCATACAGTTTTTTTTCCTGTTAGAAAGCTGCTTCAACACTGTATGAGCCTGGAGGCCCAGGCAGGAAGTAAATACATTGAGTGATACACATGCAGTATCTCACAAAAGTGAGTACACCCCTCACATTTTTGCAAATATTTGATTATATCTTTTCATGTGACAACACTGAAGAAATGCCACTTTGCTACAATGTAAAGTAGTGAGTGTACAGCTTGTATAACAGTGTAAATTTGCTGTCCCCTCAAAATAACTCAACACACAGCCATTAATGTCTAAACCGCTGGCAACAAAAGTGAGTACACCCCTAAGTGAAAATGTCCAAATTGGGCCCAGTTAGCCATTTTCCCTCCCCGGTGTCATGTGACTCATTAGTGTTACAAGGTCTTAGGTGTGAATGGGGAGCAAGTGTGTTAAATTTGGTGTTATCGCTCTCGTACTCCCTCATGCTGTTCACTGGAAGTTCAACATGGCACCTCATGGCAAAGAACTCTCTGAGGATCTGAAAAAATGAATTGTTGCTCTACATAAAGATGGCCTAGGCTATAAGAAGATTGCCCAGACCCTGAAACTGAGCTGCAGCATGGTGGCCAAGACCATACAGCGGTTTAACTGGACAGGTTCCACTCAGAACAGGCCTCACCATTGTTGACCAAAGAAGTTGAGTGCACTTGCTCAGTGTCATATCCAGAGTTTGTCTTTGGGAAATAGATGTATGAGTGCTGCCAGCATTGCTGCAGAGGTTGAAGGGGTGGGGGGTCAGCCTGTCAGTGTTCAGACCATATGCCGCACACTGCATCAAATTGGTCTGCATGGCTGTCGTCCCAGATGGAAACCTCTTCTAAAGATGATGCACAAGAAAGCCCGCAAACAGTTTGCTGAAGACAAGCAGACCAAGGACATGGATTACTGGAACCATGTCCTGTGGTCTGATGAAACTTATTTGGTTCAGATGGTGTCAAGCGTGTGTGGTGGAGTACAATGATAAGTGTGTCTTGCCTACAGTCAAGCATGGTGGGGGGAGTGTCATGGTCTGGGCCTGCATTAGTGCTGCCAGCACTGGGGAGCTACAGTTCATTGAGGGAACTATGAATGCCAACATGTACTGTGACATACTGAAGCAGAGCATGATCCCCTCCCTTCAGAGACTGGGCCGTAGGGCAGTATTCCAACATGATAACGACCCCAAACACACCTCCAAGACGACCACTGCCTTGCTAAAGAAGCTGAGGGTAAAGGTGATGGACTGGCCAAGCATGTCTCCAGACCTAAACCCTATTGAGCATCTGTGGGGCATCCTCAAACGGAAGGTGGAGGAGCGCAAGATGTCTCTAACATCCACCAGCTCCGTGATGTCATCATGGAGGAGTGGAAGAGGACTCCAGTGGCAACCTGTGAAGCTCTGGTGAACTCCATGCCCAAGAGGGTTAAGGCAGTGCTGGAAAATAAAGGTGGCCACACAAAATATTGACACTTGGGCCCAATTTGGACATTTTCACTTAGGGGTGTACTCACTTTTGTTGCCAGCGGTTTAGACATTAATGGCTGTGTGTTGAGTTATTTTGAGGGGACAGCAAATTTACACTGTTATACAAGCTTTACACTCACTACTTTACATTGTAGCAAAGTGGCATTTCTTCAGTGTTGTCACATGAAAAGACAATCAAATATTTGCAAAAATGTGAGGGGTGTACTTACTTTTGTGAGATACTGTATATGGTCATTATCATGGAAATACCAGTGTTTCTGCATTGACATGCCTTTATAAACCTGAAAGACATGAGATGGTTGTGTAGTTTGTGGCATTGTTTTGAAGCATTTATTTTGCTGTGCCTGGCAGTTGCATTATTATATTGTACATATCTACAATGTGAAAAAATGAATTATCCCTTTAACAATGCACATCCTGTGCCCACACTCAGTTTCTATGTTTTATTTGAATGACAAGTGGGGAAAGATTGAGGAGATTGTGTTTGCTGAAAAAGCAATGGGCCGGATTCTACTCTATGCCATAGCAGTATATTTAGCTTTATGCTGAGGAAACTGGTTAGACTGCTGGACAACCGTAGGCAATGCCCAAACACTTTTAATTCTGAAAAGTGAAGGCAAACCTATGAGGAGAGTTGCTCAGGTGGCAATAATATGGCTTTATACAGATCCCAAGACGAGTCTGGTAGTAGTTTTTGTGTCATTTATATTTATATCACACCTGTAGCAGCTGTGGGAATTGAGAAACATAGCAAGCGATCAATATACATGGCTCAGTGTGTTGTGTATAAGAACAGCTCTTAGCCATGGTATATTGGCTGTGCACCACATTTATTTATGCGTTAAAATACATATAAGGTGTGTGTGTGTGTGTGTGTGTGTGTGTGTGTGTGTGTGTGTGTGTGTGTGTGTGTGTGTGTGTATGTATGTATGTAAACTTTTAGTTAGCTGTATTTGTGAGTGTAAACAAATTTAGCAGGTCAGAGAGAGCACCCAAAAGTTGTGCCACATGATAGCAATCTGCGTAGTGGGCAACTGCCAACAACACAGAGATATACACTGAGCTAACAAACATGACGCTGAGCCAACAATGCTGTCTGTGTCTGAGAGTGACAGATGTGCTAATCAATTTAGAAATTCAGAAATGAATCAACAAATCTCATTCCCTCTCCAGCTCCTACCTCAAATACTGAATCCCATAGAATCAAATACTCCATTCAATTCAGTTGACAAATTAATCCAAACCTGAAAAAGGACCTTTGTGGCTGAGCTGAAACAGAATGGTCCCAACAGGTTTGTGGGTTCATTTCCCTCTGTGGACCAGGTTGGGGGGAGAGTATATACATGTAAGAGGTCATTACTGTTCTGGATTGTCTGCTAAAGGAATACAGTTTCATAGAGTGCTGTTGTCTCAAGAAAATGTCTGCATCACCAATTAATGCTATTCCGTATTTAGAGCACTGTTCGAAAGTAGTCCACTATATTGTGTATAAGGTGTTGGGATGTAGACCAGAAAATGCAACCCTGGAGAAATAACAGTGTGATGAGAGCGTTTGATGGTTTAGATCAGTTGACATGTTTATTTATCCCTGTAACCCTGACCCCATGTAGCTGTCCAGGAGGAAGTTCCGTACGGCGGCCATGTTGTCAGTGTTTGCTGTGTCGGCATTGGTCCATGAATACGTTTTCACATTGGGCTTCGGATTTTTCTACCCCGTCATGTTCTGCCTATTCGCTTTTTTCGGAGGTAACACACAAACACACACACCCACTCTCCATTGTATCGTAATTTCTGAGCCAGAGTCATGAATAAATTACAGTATATTTGCCAGTTTCCTCAATATCTGTTAAGTCTACTTCTGAATTAAAAAGCAGGCTCAACGGAGAACTGCTAATAGTAAAGGACTAGGCTAGTTAGTCTGTCTGGTAGACAGCCTATATGGTGTTATAAGACATTACATACTGGCATGTAATGAACTATAGAATAAGCCTTTAATATTATCTACTTTGTGTAGAAATTACTATGGCAGACTCTTCCTTCAGCTGGCTTTTAAATATAACTCTCTCAAGACAGAATGTAACTTCACATTACTAATTCTGACAACAGAACATAGTTGATGGTGACCAATACAGTGACACTATGGCAACCACAATTAATATCTTTGTCTGACTGACTCCTTGCTTTAAAAAACAATCTGTAGGTATAAAACTAACAAAAGATATTCTGACAGAATGAATTTGATTGTATTAATGATAATAGAACTATAGTATGAAGTGTAACCGGCTTTTTGGTCCTGTTCTACTGCTCTAGTTGCTTTTATAAAACATTAAGAAAATGTCTCTGGTTTGATCTTTAAGTCATTTGTGAACATTGTTCCATTCCTGTTTCAGTACTTCATCTTGTTTCATTGACTGAGTTTTACACCTAACTGAGTTTTTAATCCTGACTGAGTGTATGTGTTTGCTATCTCTATCAGTTGCATTTAACTTCACCCTGAATGACAAGAGGAAGAGTCCTGTATGGAACATCATGATGTGGACCTGTCTGTTCATTGGTCAAGGTGTTATGGTATGCCTGTACTGCCAGGAGTGGTACGCCCAGATTCACTGTCCTCGTACTGGGGTATGTATCACCCAAACACAGCATGTATATGTTGAAACCATTTATGCAATTTAAATAAATAGAAATTACTAACTGCTTCCTTATGCGGAAACAGTACACCCCTAATTTTACCATCACATATTCTGGTTAAAATTCATCAGCTGAACCAAAACAGGTACATATTATTAGAAAATCATTAGTAGTAACTTGGATGGGTCCAGCCTTCCAAAAAGATTAGAAACCTGGTCTGGTTTGGTCTTAACCCTATGTGGTAATACGTCATGCCAAGATCATCTACAAATTGAGAAAATTCCAGACCAATACTGTTTGACATAGGACAGGTTGTCCAGACCAATTGGACAAGAGCTGACCGAAAGATGATCATAGACGTCTCTAAGAACCCCAGGGTAACATCAAGGGATCTACAGGCCTCTCTAACCAGTGCATAAGTCAACTGACACCACTTGGCTAAAAACTACTGGAACAATGTGCTCTGGAAAGATGAAGAGTTATTTGACCGCAATATCAGATGCAATGTTTGGCAAAAACGAAAGACTGCCTTTGAACAGAAGTACCTCATAACAAACATAAAGCATGGAGGTGGTGGCATTATGGTTTGGGGCTGCTTTGCTGCCTCAGGGCCTGGCCAATGTGCCATCGTTGACTCAACCATGAATTGCATATTGTACCATATAATACTTGAGGAAAATAAAGCGGAACAAACTAAGAATCTTGGACAATGATCAGGACAATGACAGTGATCCAAAACACAAAAGCACACAACAGAATGTCTCAAAAAGAAGAAATGGAAGCAGACCGTGTATGCAAGAAAAACCTTCAAACATGACAGTTGAAGCAGTACTGTAAATAGTGGGCCGAAGTTCCTTCCAGTCAATGTAAAAGACTAATTGACATTACAAGAAACTATTACATTTAGGGTAGTAAATATTTTTTCACAACATGAAATTACATTTTGTTGATTTTTGTGGTATACATTACTGTAGAAGATGCCAGCAAAAGATTTGTTGAATGGTGGAGAAAGCACTGAGAAAGAACTGTCACAAATATTCATGCTGACCTCTAGACGTAATGTACGACAGTTTCAGCTCACACCATCCTTGGTCAAATAAATGAAAGGGGGTTGTATGGTTGCATATAGGTTTGACCAGGTGGACCTCACTTCTGAGAGAGACAAGAATAAAGCTTGCAAACACACCTGAACATCTCCTGTGGACAGATGAGACCAAATTTGAAGTATTTGGTAAAGCACACCATCTCTATGTTTACAGAAATTAAAATAATTTCTTCCTCACAGTCAAATATAGAGGGTCAGCACTGGGGATTTTTTGAACATGTACACTCCGTTGTTAGAAATCAGCGTTACGTATAGTGGTGAAATAATGATCGCGTACCCAGTCGTCAAAGGAGAGAGTAAATCAATTATTTATTGCAGCATTTGATAGTATGTTGTTCATGATGTTACAGACCCGATCTTATTCGGTCTTACAAACAAACTCATCTCAAAGAATCTTCCAGTCGTCCTCTACTTTATAGACATCGCAAGACAGAATACACAACACAGTACTGTAAGCCCATTGGCTAATTACTGTTATGCTTTGACTGAACATGACTTCCAGTGTACGGATAAAAGGATGTTCTTTTGTTATCTAAACATAGCAAGCATACATTCATACACTTCTACAGCGTCATGAAGACAGGGGTATACCAAGGCCTTTTGGAGCGCATTGTTGAACGCTTAATTAGAAAGCTGAGTGTCCTGAGAAGATTCCAGCAAGTAAATGACCCCAAACACACTTCAAAAAGCACCCAGGAATGGATCAAGACTAAACATCGGACTATTTTAAAGTGGTCCACATCTAAATCTTATTGAAAACCTGTGGAGAGATCTTGAAACAGTGGGAGCAGTTTGCACAAGAAGAGGGCAAACTGCCTGTACATAAGTGAAGGAAGCTCATCCATGGTTATAGGATGTGCTTGAATGCAGTTATTTCCAGTAGAGGCTATGCTAACAAATGTGTCTAGGGTGTCAATCACTTTGTCAATGCCATTTCTGTTTTTTCTGATTGAAATGTATTACGTTCTGAATCACCAACAATGGTTTTGTCATATTTACAGTAAGATATTTATTTAATTGTGGAGACTAAATACTTCAATTGTAACTAGATATTTTTAACTACAGTATTATATAAAGTGCAAGGGTGACAATACATTTGGCCACGACTGTAAGACCTCTTCACTTTCTCCACATTTTGTTGTGTTACTACCTTAACTTACTACTGATTACATTTTCCTCCATAAATCTACACACTACACCCCATAATGACAAAGCTAAAATGTAACTATTCATATCCTTTATTTAGTACTTTGTAGAAACACCTTTGCCAGTGATCACAGCTTGAAATCATTTTGGATATACCTCTACAGGCTTTGCACACCTGATTTGGGCAGTTTCTCCCACTCTTCCTGGTATATCTTGTCAAACTCTGTCAGATTGGGTGGGGAGCATTGGTGACCTGCAGTCTTCAGTGGGGATTAATTCCTGGCTTTGGTTGGGCCACTCAAGGACTTTAACAGACTTGTTCTGAAGCCACTCCACCATTGTCAGGGCTTTGTGCTTTGGGTGACTTTCGTGTTGAGTGATGAATCTTCACCCCAGTCTGAGGTCCTGTGCGCTCTGGATCAGGTTTTCTACAAGGATCTGTCTGTATTTGGCTACATTTATATTTACATTTGTGCTCAAAAGTTTGCATACACTTGGAGAATTGGTAACACTGTGTGCACAATTATTAGGCAAATCATATTCCTCAAGATTTATTTTATTGTTGAACAAACAATGCTCTCAGTCAATCCAAAATATAATTGAACCTCAAACCTGAATATTTAACAAAGAAAAAGTGAGTTTTGATCTTTCTTAGGGGAATACATAAGAGTGCAGAATTATTAGGCAACAATTGGTGTGCAGAATTATTAGGCAAATAATAAAAAAAAAAAAATTCTCCCAAGTCACATGTTTATTCTCAATTTTCAAAGTAAGTGTAACAAATAAATAAAACAAAATGACAATTAATTAAAATTTTTGTCCTTTCAAAAATATTCTGTGACCAATATAACCACCCTTCTTTTCAATAACCGCCATGAGCCTTCCATCCATGGAGTCTGTCAGTTTCTTGATATGTTCATGATCAGCTTTCGCTGAAGCAGCAACCACAGCCTCCCAAATGCTGTTCAAAGCGGTGTCTTCCCTGACTGTAAATGTGACCCTTTGTGGCCCTTGCTGGCTAGCCAAGCAGTGGAGTACTTGGATGCATGTGATGGAGTATTGTCCTGCATGAAGATCATGGCCTTCTTGAATGCTGAGGACTTCTTCCTGTACCACTGTTTGAAGAAAGTATCTTCCAGAAACTGGCAGTAGATTTGGGAGTTGAGTTTCAGTCCATCTTCAACCCGAAAAGGTCCAACTACTTCATCCTTAATGATAGCAGCCCATACCAGTACCCCTCCTCCACCTGGCTGGAGCCTGACTGAAGTGGTGCCGTGTGTCCATTAGTGATCCAGCAACGGAGCCATTCATCTGGTCCATCAAGAGTCACTCTCATTTTATCTGTCTATAAAACCTTTGAAAAATCTGTCTTCAGGTATTTCTTTGCCCAATCTATACAGTACATTTCAAATCTTATTCAGTGGTGGTTGTTTTTCAGCCTTCTTGACCTTGGCCATGTCTCTGAGCACTTGACACCTTGTACTTCTGGACACTCCAGGTAGGTTGCAGTTCTGGAATATGGTGGCACTGGAGGATAATGGGTTCCTGGTAGCTTCACGTTTAATTCTTCTCAAGTCTTTTGCAATTAATTTGCATCTTTTCTTCTCCATGTGTTTTTTGCACCCCAGTTGACTATTCGCAATAAAATCTTTGATTGTCCGGTGGTCACGCCTCAATAATTTGGCTATTTCAAGAGTTTTGCATCCGTCTGAAAAGAATTTTACAATTTTTTATTTTTCAGTGTCGGGTTAAATCTCTTTTTTGGCCCATTTTACCTGAGGTCATGAAGCTACCTAATAATTATGCACATCTTGATAATAGATGTTATTCATTGTTGCCACACCCTCCCTCATTACACCAATAAATTTTACCTGGAAATGATTCAATCCAATGAGCATTCAAGTTTATATGGTTTGGAGTTGGAAAATGTGCATAGAAATAATGATACGATCAGAATACTCACTTGCCTAATAATTGTGCACGCACTGTATGTACCATTTGTAAAGAAAACATGAATGATCAAGCAAAATACGTCTTATTTCTTATGGGATTCACATTCAACTGTAGGTCGTAACAGAATGGCACAATCATAAAACAAAACACGGCAACAAAGAAAAAAAAATGAACTGACCCCTGTTCAAAAGTCTGCATACCCTTAGTTCTTAATACTGTGTATTGCCCCCTTTAGCATCAATGACAGCATGCAGTCTTGTAATAGTTGTCTATGAGGCCCGAATTCTTGCAGGTGGTATAGCTGCCCATTCGTCTTGGCAAAATGCCTCCAGGTCATGTAAAGTGTTTGGTCATCTTGCATGAACTGCATGTTGAGATCTCCCCAGATTGGCTCAATGATATTAAGGTCAGGAGACTGTGATGGCCACTCCAGAACCTTCACCTTTTTCTGCTGTAACAACTGGAGGGTCAACTTGGCCTTGTGCTTTCCAGCACTGTTGTGAAAGAATGCAAATTGTCTGCCAGTATTTTCTAATAACATGTTGCATTCATCTTGCCATCAATTTTAATAAGATTCCCCGTGCCTTTAGTGCTCACACACCCCCAAAACATCAGTGAGCCACCATCATGGATGGTATTCTGTTCACTATAGGCCTTGTTGACCCCTCTCCAAACATAGCACTTATGGTTGTGACCATAAAGCTCTATTTTGGTCTCATCACTCCAAATGACAGTGTGCCAGAAGCTGTGAGGCGTGTCAAGGTGTTGTCGGGCATATTGTAACCTGGCTTTTTTGTGGCATTGGCGCAGTAAAGGCTTCTTTCTGGCAACTCGACCATGCAGCTAATTTTTGTTCAAGTATCGTTTTATTGTGCTCCTTGAAGCAACCACACCGTCTTTTTCCAAAGCAGCCTGTATGTCTCCTGAGGTTACCTGTGGGTTTTTCTTTGTATCCCAAACAATTATTCTGGCAGCTTTGGCTGAAATCTTTCTTGGTCTACCTGACCTTGGCTTGGTATCAAGAGATCCCTGAATTTTCCACTTCTTAATAAGTGATTCAACAGTACTGACTGGCATTTGCATGGCTTTGGATATCTTTTCCATCCTTTTCCATCTTTATAAAAAGTTCCATTACCTTGTTACGCAGGTCTTTTGACAGTTCTTTTCTGCTCCCCATGGCTCAGTATCTAGCCTCCTCAGTGCATCCACATGAGAGCTAAGAAACTCATTGACTATTTATACACAGACACTAACTGCAATTTAAAAAGCCACAGGTGTGGGAAATTTAATTGCCATTTTCACCTGTGTGTGTCACCTTGTGTGTCTGTAACAAGGCCAAACATTCAAAGGTATGTAAACTTTTGATCAGGGCCATTTGGGTGATTTCTGTTATCATTAAGATTTAAAATGGAGCCAAACAACTGTGATAATAAATGGCTTCATATAATCACTATCCTTAAATAAAACAGTGTTTTTGCATGATCAGTCATATTTTCAACATCAATGCCAAAATGTCGCAATTTCTGCCAGAATATGCAAACTTATGAGCACAACTGTATCTCAATCCTGAGCAGTCTCCCAGTCCCTGCCGCTGAGAAGCATCCCCATAGCATCATAGCAGCTCCTACTACCATGCATCACCGTAGGGATGGTATTAGACAGGTATCCTCTTTTCACATGGTACCCGTCTTACTCTCTGAGTTCTTCAGGAAGTATGTCATATGCTTTTTACGCAGGAGTGGATCCTATCAAGCCACTCCACCATAAAGGAGTAAAGAGTCATAAAGAGTCTTGGTGTTTTCAGATGTCTTCCATTTTACAATGATGGATCCCAATGTGCTCCTGGAACTTTCAATGATATAGCAATATTTTCTATAACCTTCCTCAGATCTATGCGTTTTTCGAATTCTCTCTCTGAGTTCTACAGACATGTCCTTGGACTTCATGTCTTTGTATGTGCGTGCGTGCCTTCTCCTGATATGCACTTTGTGTGACACCTTATATACTAAAGACCAGGGATATCAAACCGGTTCCACGGAGGGCCAAGTGTCTGCAGGTTTTTGGTTTTCCTAGAAGTTCAGACGTGAACAAACAGGTGTGGGTAGAAACTAACCAATTAGTGACCTAATTAATCAATCAAGTACAAGGTGAGAGCGAAAACCTGCAGACACTTGGCCCTCCATGGAACCGGTTTGACACCTCTGCTATAGACAGTTGTGTGCCTATTCACATTACGTCCAATAAATTCAATTGGAGCCATTTTGAAGGTCAAAGGACACCGGATGCCTCTGAGCTCAATTTGGAGTGTCATTTTAAACAGTCTGAATACTTATGAACAGGAGATAATTTCATTTTTTTTTTTAATAAATTGGTACAAATTTCTAAAACAGCCTTTTCACTTTGTCATTATGGGGTATTGTGTGTTAATTGCAAAAATATAGATCTTTAATAAATTATCAATGAAGTCTATAACATAAAAAAAGTGGAGGAAGGGGTCTGAATACTTTCTGAAGATACTATACCAAACATACACCGATCAGCCATAACATTATGACCACCTGCCTAATATTGTGTAGGTCCCCCTTTTGCCGCAAAAACAGCCCTGATCCATCGAGGCATGGACTCCACTAGACCTCTGAAGGTGTGCTGTGGTATGTGGCACCAAGAGGTTAGCAGCAGATCCTTTAAGTCCTGTAAGTTGCGAGGTGGGGCCTCCATGAATCGGACCTGTTTGTCCAGCACATCCCACAGATGCTCGATTGGATTGAGATCTGGGGAATTTGGAGGCCAAGTCAACACCTTGAACTCGTTGTTGTGTTCTTCAAATCATTCCTGAAACATGTTTGCTTTGTGGCAGGGCGCATTATCCTGCTGAAAGAGGCCAGTGCCATCAGGGAATACCGTTATCATGGAAGGGTGCACATGGTCTGCAACAATGCTTAGGTAGGTGGTATGTTTCAAAGTAACATCCACATGAATGGCAGGACCCAAGGTTTTCCAGCAGAACATTGCCCAAAGCATCACACTGCCTCTGCCGGCTTGCCTTCTTCCCATAGTGCATCCTGGTGCCATGTGTTCTCCAGGTAAGCGATGCACATGCACCCGGCCATCCATGTGATGTAAAGAAAACGTGATTCATCAGACCAGGCCACCTTCTTCCATTGCTCTCTGGTCCAGTTCTGATGCTCATGTGCCAATTGTAGGTGCTTTCGGCATTGGTACAGGGGTCAGCATAGTCACCCTGACTGGCCTGCGCCTACGCAGCCCCATACGCAACAAACTGCAATGCACTGTGTGTTCTGACACCTTTCTATCAGTACCAGCATTAACTTTTTCAGCAATTTGAGCTACAGTAGCTCATCTGTTGGATCAGACCTCCCGGGCCGGCCTTCACTCCCCACGTGCATCGATGAGCCTTGGCCGCCCATGACCCTGTCGCCGATTTACCACTTTTCCTTCTTTGGACAACTTTTGATAGGTACTGACCACTGCAGACCGGGAACACCCCACGAGGGCTGCAGTTTTGGAGATGCTCTGACCTAGTCGTCTAGCCATCACAGTTTGGCCCTTGCCAAAATTGTTCAGAGCCTTACTCTTGCCCATTTTTCAGAATGTTCACTTGCTGCCTACTATATCCCACCCACTGACAGGTGCCATGATAATGAGATTATCAGTTACTCATTTCACCTGTCAGTGGTCATAATGTTATGGCTGATCAGTGTACCGTAATACAAACATATGACGTACATACCAGTGTTTCCTACAGGATTCTGTGTTAACAGCAGGAACATTGATTGTCCTGGGGGGTGAGTTTATGTCTCCAACCGCATCATAGCTCGTAACATTTGAGACCAAGTCTATTTTTTTCACCTCTATACACACAACTCTTGTAAATGAGCTGACATATTGTTAGGAATAGTTGGTTTGTTCAATGCCTCAAACTCAAATATATTATGTAAAAATGATAGTTAGTGTGGATAGTTAAACTGAAAATGCCATTAAAAGTGCATACTGCACACAGAGTGCATAGGTCATCACATATGGTCAAGAGATTTTAGTGGGCCTTTGTAGAAAAATAATTAGTGGGGTTCTCCATGCTGCATGATCTTCTCTAAATTGCTCCCTTACCTGTTTTGATATTGACCATGGCAGCCTATGCAGTCTGGAAAACTTTACAAATTCTAGGGAAAGCAGTTTTACATTCATTTCCTGGAATTTAGTAGTCATTGGCCGTTTATCAATCCGCGTTTTTGTCCGTACTTGTGTTCTTGTTAACTCGTTTGACGTGATCTTTCATGGACCAAGTACGGTTCCAATCCAAAGAACGCAAGTTACCAAGAACGCTTAAAATTCCCGGATGTGTATTTGATCCGCCTCTTTTATCGAGGATGCATGGGTTAGTGACTTGTTCAGCGAGAACGCATCTGATATCCCAGAAGTCATTTCAAGATGTCAGGAGAGCCGGAAAAACTCCACAACTGTAATAACTGTTAACTTTTTTTATTTCAGGTAAACGGTACCTGTAAATCAGCATCTGAAAAAATGTGACGAGAAATTGGCATTGTAGTCGCTGAATATTTGCTTATTTTATTTAAGAAACGGCTAATTTATAAATTTGCTCCGACTTTTCGATCAGCTAGCTGACGTTATTAAGTGCAGTGGAGAGGCTAGTTAACGTTAGCTAAGCTACGTTATTACAGTACCGGTAGAGAGGGACAGCTTTTTTAGAATTGCAGTTGATTTTCACTTTAAAAAAAATGTCATATCATATGATTATGGCTATAGTTTCCATACAACCTTCTGCCGTTCATCTTCACTTTAATATTTTATTCAGGGACTACTGAGGAGGTTACAGCCCTCATAGAGTGGAGGGGTATTGCGCGATAGCCAAGTACACATGCATATCAATCCAGATAGGCGCGTTCTCTGTCCTCGCGATCTTGCAAGACCATTCTCGCAAGGACGCTTGGCAAGAACGTTCTTCTCAGAGACACAAGTACGTTCTTAGCATACTTGGAATTGATAAACAGCCATTATTCCAAAAGTTCTAGTATCTAATGTTGATATTCCGGTTTTACTACAATTTAATCGCATTTCTTTTTATTTTCTTTATTTTTAATTCTATGGGGCACACTGCAGAAAAGACAAAGGTGCCCGGAAATTTGCCAGTGATTGACTGTTGTCTTACAAGCCAATGTTTAAGCAAATCTGTCAAGGTTAAAGCAACTTCTCCAATTCTTCCGAATCAGCCAATCAAATTCAAATATTAAATATTAAACTTACCTTTAAAGGAATTTTGCTGGTTTGTTGTCAGGAGAAAGCAGTCAGGCAGCCGTTAGCCTAGCGGTTATAGCGTATAACTTGAAACTAAACGTTGTCAGATCAAATCCCAAACTGGCAAAAGGAAACATTGTTATTTTGTCCCTGAACATAGCAGTTACCTAAAATATGTAAGTCACGTTGGATGAGTCTACTAAATGTCTAAAATGTATTTAAAATGTTATCTTTTCAAGAAAATTAGCCAACTTTGCAAAGCTAGCTGAATATTAAGTGCCTGTTTTAGAGGAGGGTTAAGGTTAGGTTTTGGTTCTTTGTTTCGCAAGCTTGCTTACAAGCTTGCGGGAAAAAAGCTTGCTTACACATTTGATATTTCACTTAATATTGCAGGAGAATGGAGTTTCTTAACACTAGAACTAGGCTAAATAATAATTCACAAAACGAAATTCCAACAATATATTTTTCTAATAACTCCTCTCGGTTGTTTGATAACTTATTCATGTCACCTATAGAACGATCTTATATACCAGTAATCTACAGTACCTAGGAGACTAGAGCTATGCATTGGCGTTGAAATCAACTAGATAGCCCCACTACAACCCCGGGAGAGACTTGCAAAAGACGCGCCGTCACAGCCTATTCATTTCGGATCTCGTCTTTTTCTAATAGCTTATCTCGGTTTTTCGATAACTTATTCATGCCACTTACAGAAAAAAATCGTATATGGCAATAATCTAAGAGACTAGAGCTATGCATTTGGTGTTGAAATCAACCCGATAGCCCCACTCCAACCCGCGGAAGAGACCTGCAAAGACGCGCCGCCGTTCACAGCCTATTTAGGACCTTGTCATTTTCTATGTATTCTTTTTTAGTCGTTTTTTTCCTATGATGAGACCTTCAAAACAAACACATTCTTGTATTTATAGCTTCTTTTGTGTTTTTACACGAAAGTATTAGTTAGCAAATGTGGATCAGTCAAGCCGACTTGCTAAAATTATCATAACATAAACAGCTAGCTGGTTAACTAATATATTCCATGTTTTAAAGATAATTAGGCAAGCTGGTTATTGGTAGATAAACAATAACAGAAAAATACAGCTATATTTCCATTCCATATTTCTCTCTATCCAATACTAGCAACCCAGACACATCACAAATGAACCCAGACACATCACAACCCAGACACACACACAATAACATAGACACACCCACCATACACATAAACACACATGCACCAGCAACTTAAGACACACACAAATAAACACACTCATACAGTACTAACAGGTCCCACGTGGTAGCGTGCAGAAATAGTGTTTAGAAAGTGTGTGAAGATGGGGTTTTGAGAGGGATTACCAGCGGTAATGAGACAGCAGCAGATATGGGGTCCTTGGATTGGTTTTGACAGATGGCCCAAGACGTACATACTTACTGCAGCACAGCGCTCCACTCAGTTAAGGCTCAAAGCAATTCTCAACTAAGTCATCATTGGACAAAACCACTAGCTGTTCAGTCACAGTGTCATAATGGTTTACATACAAATACTTGAATCAAAAATAGAAACAAAGCCACAGAAACATTAAAATCTGACTTACAAGTACCTGCAGAGGTATCAAGTCAATTGGATTACAGCAGCTGAATTTGGGCATAAGGGATTACAGCTGCCAAAACAGTGACAACGCTTTTCTAAAGTGTGTGTGTGTGTGTGTGTGTGTGTGTGTGTGTGTGTGTGTGTGTGTGTGTGTGTACTCTCTCCCAAACAGAATACCTTCTGGGAGTTGGTCACACCCCGATCTTGGTACTGCCGTTACCAGGGATGAAACCACCACATACAGCTGCTACCATCCATAGGTGAAAACCCAAACAATTTTTTTAACACATGTACAAATCCCATATTTTTTCCGGTCTTCAAACTTTGTCTTCGACCCTTATCTACAACGCATGCCTTTCAAGGGTCAGATTTGATGATAGAATATTTGAATTTAAAAAAATCCTAGAATGATGAACCTATTATTTTTATCTATAGAAAACATATGTATTGTACATGAAGCCTGTTTGTACTGAATGTAATTGACATAATTAAGGATATTTATAGAATTTTCAAATGTTTTATTGTTTCAATTTATGAGATTTGAGTTTGTAAATTGTAAAGATACAGTGGCTCTGAAAAGTATTCACACCCCCAGGACTTTTGCACATTTTATTGTGTAACAAAATGAAATCAAATAAGATATAATAAGCAGTTTTACCACAGATCAGCACAAAAAGTCAATGACGTTAAAGTGGAAGATAAAATATACTAATTCTTCTAAATTAATTAGAAATACAAGATAAAAATTAACTGTTGCATAAGTATTCACACCCTTTACTCAATATTTTGTAGAGGCTGCAGTCATGCCATGAGTCTATTTGGATAAGTCTCTACCAGTTTGCACATCCGGACACAACAGTTTTGCATAATTTTTCAACCCCCATCAAGCTGGATGTGGACCTTTGGTGAACAACAAATTTCAACTCTTTCCACATAATCTCAGTTGGATTTACAATATGGCTTTGACTGAGCCACTCCAGGACATTTACCTTTTTTTAAGCCACTCCAGCAGCTTTGGCTGTATGTTTGTGGTCAATGTCAAGCTGAATCTTCTCCCAAGTCCCAGGTCTCTTGCAGATTTCAGCAGGTTTTCTTCCAGGATTTCTCTGTACTTTGCTGCATCCATTTTGCTGCATCTCTGTACTTTGCTGCATCCATTTTGCCCTCTTGTCTTCACAAGCTTTCCAGGCTCTGATGCTGAGAAGCATCTTCATACCATGATACTGCCACCAACATATTTCCTGGTAGTGTAGTGGTGGCAGTTTTCCCCAAACATAGTGCTCATTTTTCACTTTGATCAGTGGCGTATTTAAATTAATTTTGATTTCATGTTGTAACACAATACCATGTGGAAAAGTCCAAGGGGGTGAACACTTTCAAGAGCCACTGTATTTGTTGAGTAATGCATAAAAATAGACTTTGAGCAAAAATGCGGAAATGACAGCTGTAAACTGTGTAATTTATCAATACACCATCATAACTCATCATTTAAACCTTAAAAACTAATTGATGAATACAATATCCGGCTGTGGAAGCTCAATTTCTTGTCAATCGCTACAGCTCCCATCTCAAAACAAACACTGTGAAAATGATTTCAGCAAATTCTTGCAGATGGAGTCAACAACAGACCCAGCTGACTTCTAGGTCTCCCTCTCTGCCCAGAAACTATAGCAGTACATGGCAAATGGGAGTTATTTATCAGCCAGCCTTGAACAGCCAGACATACTGTCCTTCCCCCATTTCAGTTTTAACATTGATAATAAGGCGGAGTTTACCATTTTCTGTGTGTAAAAAGAAATCATATTAGATTTGTTAATATATGCTATCAGTCTGTTCAAGTGTAATTATTTATGAGAATACAGTATCAAAAATGTGTCTTCACATTGCATTTTATAAAGATGTCTCAATTTATAAAATGTGCTCGGATATGTAATTATATCATCTGAATTCTATCACTCAATGACAGAGAACCCAAACTGAACCAACAATGACATGAAAAAGTAATTGTAGCAAATAACCAAACTACATTGATTGATTGACCTTATGACATGTCTTATCTAGATCACTATCTTCAACTCCTCCATCCAGGAATGTCTGATCCAACACGACAGTCATCCTAAGTTAAAAAACCTGTGTTTAAATGTATTGTATCTCCAGAAGAAATACTATCCAAACCCTCTAACCCTGTCCACTCACCTACCTACCTTACTATTGTGTACATAGTTTTCTACTCCAAGAAAACAAAAGTGCATTTAAAGAGGGCGTGGCAGATTTAAAAACTGGGATTTTTAAGTTGCATCCTGCTTTGGTCACTCCTTCAGCCGATTTGGACACCTGAAACGCTAATTGAGGTTGTTAGGTGAGTGAACCTGCCTTCACACACATTGACACACATGACTTCCCAGTTGGAAGAACACTTTGAGAAAAATCTGAATGGCTTGGTGCATTGGTGCAATGGCTTGAAAGCTTCCTCAACACTCACAAAACCATTAGTAGTTATTGCAAAGACACATAAAATTAGCACAAACTCTTCCACTAGCCTACTCGCAAATTAGTTTCTCCTCAAACACTTATCAATTTCAGGTTGACAACAGACAGCAGAGAGACATTAGCCTAATGACAAAATGTCTTACAGTACAGATTTATATTCCGGTTTGAAATCATCTGTAATCTGCCTGGGATTTGGTTTGATAGGTAGTTGCGTAGACTTTTCGTTGGTTGATGTCCATCCACAACAGCCTGGGACAGCAGACATTATGGGATAAGTCACTTTGGCCTAACTGCTCAGGATAAGGTCGCTAGGTGTTGTTCTAGGTTTCTTTGTGGCTTTGTGGATGATTTTACACTTTGTTCTGGGAATTTGACAAAATAGCCACTTCTGTGGTGATTCATTATTGTCTCAAACTTTCTTCCTTTGGACAATTTGGCTTGGACTATGGTTAAACCCCAGAGCAACAGAAATGGCATTGTGACCCTTTCCAGCCTGATATGCATCAACAACTGTTTTCCAGAGGGGTTCAGGAGTTTCTTTTGATCATAGCATAAAGGGGCTATGGAAGCTGTTTGCTGACAACCTCAGTCTAATGGCAAGGGCCAAAGTTAGTAAGATTTATATTGAGCAGGGCCTGATGTTTATCAAGGTTTCCAAACACCTGACCCTAATGATCCCTTTTATTGGAATGAATGACCTAAGGGGGCAATAACATTTTAACACAGGAAGATTACGTTTAATTACCTGGCACACCAGACAAAGGAAAAAAGCACCTTACTTGGTATATTTTTTCTCTCATGCATACATAGAGTGCATGAGAGGAAATAACAATAACAATTATTGTGATTTTATGTTAATATTTTTAAGAAAAATAAAGTATGCTGCTTGTATGAGTATTCAAACCATGTGCTGTGGAAGATCCTAATTTGCACAGAACCAAGAAATGGCCCTAACAAGAACACAATTACCTTACCATTGGCCTCCAACTGTGAACCATTACATTTGCTGTCATATTTCTGGATAAGAAAACACTGCTGATTGATCATTGGTCAGGCTGTGAATCTGAACAGTAAGATCAGATCCTTAAGCATTCTACAGAAGATAAACTTAGAGATAATGTAATTCAAATAGGAAAAGAGCACACAATAACAACCAAGAGTTTGGTTGTCTCAGTGAGCACAGTTCAATAATCATGAAGTGGAAGCTGCATCACACCTCCACCGCAAAGCCATGAAAATGCTGTCTCTCGAAACTCAGCACTCAAGCAGTAAGGAGACTTGTGAGAGAAGCCACAGAGAGGCAAACAATCACTATGAAAGAGGAATTGGACACACATGAGTCAGGGGATCGACCAATTAATCCTTTGGCCGATTAATCGGCGCCCATAAGACGTTTTACAAACTATTGCTATCGGCAGAACTTGGCTCCGATAGTGGCCGATGGCTGCGCAGCCTCTACTGGTCACTTGCGACTTACATCATTAACGTAATATGAGCCGGAGGCTCCATACATGAAGTCAAGGTAATGTCACTGTGTACTGTACCTGAGATAATTTATATTTAAATGAAAGTTAACTTTAAGACAGCATTATTTGTTTTTATGAGCATGTTAAGGTTATTGGTTATAGCCTGACATTATTAATGCATTAGACTGAAGATAACTGCTGCTCTGCTAAAAGCATGCAGTCTCTGTTTTGCTAGCAAGCTTGGTTGTTAGAATTTGGCTAGCCGTAAGTGCAAACCTAGCACAACTATGGGCCAATGGCCATATCTGATCATTTGGGGGCCACTTTTGCTGAAAATGTGTGCGTGTGATTAACTCCTGATAGTAATCTAAACAACTGTTAAAGACCCCATAGAATGGCACTCTTCTTGATTTTATGAGACTCGAGCGCTGGCGAGGGGCTGCCATAAAAGTGCAACAGACTTTAAATTACGTTTTTCAATGTAGACTACATCAGGGATAATTTTCTCAGAAAGCAATTTTCCACTCCAAGAAAAAACCTTCAAAGGATTATTCTGGTGATGGGGTTAGAAAACGTGGACTAAACCTTGTGCTTCCCGGGGTAAATGCTGGAACAGCTGATTGTACAGCAAGGCTAACAAGTGGCATTCAAGTAGTATCGGTTTTCAGTTAATTTCTCCCTACTAAAGTTCTCTTTCGAATATATAACGCAACACTATCAGCTCCTTGTTCACAATACAAGACAGGCAGACAGGGAGGAAAAGAAACCATTCAACTTTTATTTTACTTATCAATGTGGCGTTCGATCCAGCCATGTAACTATCCATTCATGAAATTAAATCGCACACTTTAGGATTCTACTTACCCCGGGAATATGCACATTACATTAATGGTTTGTAGGAGTGGCATTACAATGTAATGGCAACAGAAGTAATCCTTCCTGTCCAGTGATAAATCACAGAACAAGATTGTCCATTGTAGAACATAATTCTTTCCAACGATGTAATCCACCAAATCCAACCTGGACTCAGGTGACTATGCAGAATTTTACGTAAATCTTTGACAGCCAAATTCGTAAGATATATTACATTAGGTAAAGTAATGTTAGAGTAATGATCCAGAAAAAAAAATGGTATGCTGTATTTTGAATCCAGGTCCTTCCACTGCACAGACAGGTGCTCTACCTACTGCTCCAAACAGGAACTTCATGTTGATGGAGGCGAGTAGTGGTCTTACAACCTCAATATCTTAAGTGATTTTCTTTCTAACCCAAACCTTAACCCTAACCTTTTTCGTTTTCTAACCTTACCTAAAACCTTAACCTTAACCCCAGTGCTGTGATACCTAACCTTAACCCAAACCCTAACCTGAACCCCAGTGCTGTGATACCTAACCCTAACCAAACCTTAACCTAACCTTTTTCATTTTCTAACCTTACCCCAAACCCTAACCTTAACCGCAGTGCTGTGATATCTAACCTTAACCCTAACCTTAACCCCAGTTCTGTGATACCTAACGTTAAAATTAATTAACTGTAATGTTAAAATTAATTTATTACATATTGTAGCAACCTTGGTAAGGCCATTACTCATCCCCTGATATCCATAAACCCTGTGTGGAGCAGTGGGTACCCGCCTTCAGACCTGAACGTTGCTGGTTTGAAATACAGCTCGTTTGTTTTGTGCAAATTTGTAATGAATGATATGTTTTCATACCATTCGTAAAAATATGATACGTTTGTGTGGCGTACGTATCATACGTTTTAATAGCGTTCGTAACATACAGTGTAATAGCATTCGTAAGATATGTTACGTTTTAGCCAATTCGTAATGCATTATACGCTTTGGTAGCGCATTGTAATGTAATATAACGTAACATATCATACAAAATCGGGTGCCATGGATTTACGTAAAATAATCTACGTAGTCCCTTGAGACCACGTTGCCAAATCACACTTCAGGATGTTCTGTTACCAACGTAAACAAATGGAGCCGCATTTCTGGACAGACTACAGACAAGCCGTTTCCTCCATTATATCAGGCTTCTCAAATTGATGAAAATATATTCGTAGCTCAGGGTTTACGTTAGCCGGCAAATGCTGGCTTCTCGTCTGTATCACATGTAGTTGTCCGGCAGATGAAAATATCAACGGCCAAAATGTTTGGTGGGAAATATGCCAAATAAATAGATTAATAGCATACTAAATAGCCTAATATTGTGTGATCTATATGATCTGTTGCCAAGAAAACAGCGAGCCTCTGCTGTTTCAGTAAGACATTACTGAGTATTTGGTCATGTGACTAAGTGTGGCACGAGATTCAAAAGCTGCACACTCCGGCAGCAACTCCAGCATACACATTTAATATGCAGTGGGACAACATATATTTATATCCATACATTTTAATGTGCATTTTCTAATTAGGAAAAATGGTTGGAAATGACAAAATTCGACTAAAAATATTTTACACACTCTTGTGTTTTTTTTTCTTTTGTCGATCAGAGTTGATCTGACAAATAAGCGACTGAATCTCTATTAAATAATAATTTTGCAAAATTAGGCTACATTATGGTGCATTGCAAACCAATTCTAAACTAGGTTTAAAACATAATGAAATTTAGAAGCAAATGACTTTCAGTAAATGATCTGTGCCTATAACTTTGGCCAGAACTGTCAAACGCTCTTCTGCACCCATGGCCTAGACATCCTATGGAAACTGACATAATTCACATGGTATTTGTTGAGACGTTTCTAACATTGGCTTCAGCATCCCTTATTCAGATTGGAAACATGATTTTGTAATCCAAATATTGTGCAAAAAGAGAGTTGTCTATAAAATAATTGTGATCCGGCTCAAATTATTGCGATCAGGCAATTATGTAATAATTGCGACAGCCCTAGTTGTAGCCTATATGCTCAGTTCGCAAAGACTGTGAAGAGTTCATTCTGCTGACTAATTTAAATACGAAAACATTTGTTGGATCATAGCGTTTGTGTTTTATTGCTGTTTAAATGTAGGCTATTATATGGCTGTTTAAAACATATGTCCACTAGCTGTTCTATATGTCCAGAGTGGGTCTAACGTAAACTCTGATATAGCTCCCACCCACAGTGTTATTTTGCATACTAGACTTAGTCAGTTTGATGTTCAGTTCCAGATTTTCAGTCTGCTAAAAAAAAATTAAGCTTGGGAGGCCTTGTCAAATTCCTGTCTCAATCCCACTGAGAATCTGTATTATTGTTCAAAAGTTGTGGTCTGCAAGCTTTGTACAACCAACCTGAATAACCTGGAGCAAATTTGCCAGACATTTTCCAAAATCACACCACAGATACAATTGTGACTGTGACTTGGAACGCTGCTCAGAATCCAAAGAACCGGCTTAATAATTAAGGCAAAGCATCCTGATCCTGCATTTAAATGCTACACCAATATAACTCTGGTTGAGCTGAGTAGGCGTTAGTCTGAGGTGGGTACCATTTAACTAGGCCAATCAGCACTGTTGATAAACTATCGGAGGGGTTTAGGTAAGGTACAGTAGCAAAATGGGACAGCTCAAGAACCCGATACTGACTGTGGCGTCGCTATTGGTAGCCCTAATGGAGGTCCTGATGCGGTCAATGCTATGCAGCTGTACATAATGACAAAGACAACACAGAAGTGGTTTTGGGACAAGTCTGTGAATGTTCTTGAGTGGCCAAGCCAGATATGAATGGAATAAACTCCCCAAATACAGGTGTGCAAAGCTTGTAGCGTCATTCCCAAGAAGACTCATGGGTGTAGTTGCTGCCAAACGTGCTTCAACATAGTGAAGGGCTCTGAATACTTATGTTAACTGTTTAAAACATGTCTTTGCTTGGTCATTATGGGGGGTTGTATGTAGATTTGCTAAGGGAAAAAAACTACTTAATACATTTTTAAATACAGCTGTAACATAACAAAATGTGTAAAATGTAAACAAGTCTTAATACTTTCCAAACCCTGGAAAGTATTCATCCACCAGCTTTGCACATTTGTATTTGGGCAGTTTCTCACATTTTTCACTCTAGATCCTGTGAAGCTCTGTCAGATTTGATTGGGGTGTGGTGGTGGTGTGAGGGGGTTCCAGGTGTCTGCACAGATGTTCAATGGAGTTCAAATCCTGGCTTTGGCTGGGCCACTAAATGACATTCACAGACTTGTTCCAAAGCCACTCCAGCGTTGTCTTGGCTGTGTGCTTCGGGTCTTTGTCCTGCTGAAAGATCAATCTTCCATCATAGTCTGAATTCCACTGTCCTCTGGATCAGGTTTTCTTCAAGGACCTCTCGGTAATTTGCTCCATTCATTCTTTTCTCAGATCTGACAAGTCTCCAAATACCTGCTGCTTAGAAGTGTGACAGGGTTAGAATGTAAGCCTTTTAAATAGTGGGTATCTCCATCCTTGAGCAGCTGAATTTGTCTAGTCATTATGGAGCCACCTGGTGGAGTGTTTTTTGCACCTGCACTTTGTGCAATGTTCATGGAAATGTTTGCCTATGCTGGAGGTGTATTGTGAACCAGGCCGATGCTAAATTGAATATTTTTAATGAAACACAATGTGTTTTGGATCAACAAGCATGTTAACTTTCTAACTAGCTAGAATCTCTTTCCCTCTCATGTGAGATCATTACCTTCTAATTCTGTAGGCTGCTTTGTTAGCTTGTCACCAATCAACGTATGTAGGTATTTTTGTTTTATCCAGAAGCCTATTTGCAGCTGCCTTCCATCATTTCTCACATACTATGTTATGCTGCGTCTCTCCAGGTTTGGGATCTATTTGGATAGTTTTGGATAGTTAGAAATATATTAAGATTTTCCTTTGTAATACTAAAGCTGTTGTTGCAACTGCTTTAGTGGGTAAAGGGATATGTTACATGACATATTGACTTAATAAGAAAACCAAGAAAATGCTTCCCTGTCAAACATAAAGGATGAGATGGACACAGCAGAATAACATCTTCAAGATTTAAATGAAACACTATACAATCACAAATTAGTATTATTTTGCTATTGTAATAGTTATATGTAATTCTAGCTATATATGAAAAAAATATGCATATGTAAATCTGTATTTCTGTATTATGAGTTTCTAAATAATATACACAATATGAGGAAATGTTTGCATATGCTGGAGAAGAGTGCATGCGCAGCTTTCTTTTGAATTTTTCACACATCATGTTATGCTGTGTTTCTCAAGAATAAAAGCAACATAGAGAAGCAAGTCAAGTCTCTCCCTGTTCCTGACCTTATACAGACCATTACAGAACCATCCCCATAGCATGATGCTCCCGTCAACATGCTTCACTGTAGGGATGGTATTAGCCAGCTGATGAGCGATAGCTTGTTTTCAGCAGACGTAGCACTTGGAATTCAGGCCTAATACTATGATTTTGGTCACATCAGACCTCATCAGAGAATTGATTCTTGGTGGTTCCAAAATTCTTCTATTTAACTTTTGACGGAGCTCACCGGAATTTTCAAACCTTCCTCCGATCTATACCTCAACATAATTCTGAAAAGTCTACAGAGATTTCCTTGGACGTCATGGCTTGGGTTTTGCTCTGACATGCACCGTGATTTGTGGGAACGTACATAGACAACTGTGTGCCTTTCTAAATTCTGTCAAATCACTTGCGATACGTTGACTCCAAGTTCTAGAAACAATCTCAAAGATGATCGAAGGACACAGTATGCATTTGAGCGTCACGGCAAAGGGTACATGAGATTTGTCTGTCTTTTCAATAAATTGGCAAAAATGTCTAAAAAGGTGTTTTGGCTGTCATTACTGGGTATTGTGTGTAGATTGATGAAAACAATATATGCAACTGAATATGAATGAAGTCTATAACACAACAAATTGGGGAGAAATTGAAGGGGTCTGAATACTTTCCAAAGGCACAGTATACTTACCTGCACATACAACACAAACATACTCCCATGCATACAGAACCATGCAAAAGTAAGATAAGAGTACCTAATTATCCAATTTGGTATCCTTTAAGCCCAATTCCAGATTGGTATTAAAATCAAAGAGTAAAAATTATGGTTTGTGATATCAATGTCTCTACCAATTTTTTTAGTAAGAGATTAATGCAGTTTTTTCATGTGTATATTACCATTTTACTTGACTATTTAATCACCAACTGAAGAGCTAGCACTCAAATAACATCAAAACCAATCCATGCCAGTAGCTACATAGTTATGTCTCCTGCAACAACATTCTAGATGTCAGGCAAAGATAACATTTATTTGGCAATACATTTTGGTCAAAGAATGAGTTATGTTTTCTTTTTTACTGTAAACCACTAGTGTTCATATTAAGGTAATTTAGATACTTTGTATTGAATAAGATGGCATAGGTGTTTTTTGATTGGATTCAAACAACCTATCTTACACAGTTAGACCTACATTATATAATAATGACAAGAAATGTTTTCTTTTTAGATGTGATGCATAAAATGTATAATACTGTTTGTGCTAGGTGTGCAACAACTATGATCACGTTAATAATGAATTTCATATTTAATTCATTATTTTTTAAAAAGGTGACATATGGCAGAGATTATACCAGTGAAAAGTTGGGTGGGACTGATGTCATCATAAATTTATATTGAAGAAGTAAAAAAGACAGTTAGCTGCAAAATGTGCAAAGCTAACTCACATTGCACGTGAGCAAAACTGATGCACAGTGCACTTAAAGAGAAAATACATTAAAGCCTAAGTATTCACTATGTTACTGATGCCTTTAGTGTCAAAGTTGATTCATCCCACATTTCCATAAAATTATTGTTCTGTTTGTTAATGTTGATACATCTAAATGTATTGACAACATTTAAAATGCAATAGGCTCAAATTTCAAATATCAGTTGCTATAAGTACAAGTTTATTATGTGCCCAGAATTTAAAATGTATTTTTTGCAGGAATTATTTTGATTTGTTTTAATAATTCAGGTATTTAGAATGTTAGCTTACACATGACTGTCATTTAATTAATTTTTAATACTTGTAAATGAAAGAAAATGTACATATTAACACTGAATATGTAGATGGGCTTATTTGGAATGCATCAAAGGTACTCAGTAAGCCCTGGCCAGTCTTTTCAAAAAGTTTATCAAATATCTTTAATTCACACAAACAAATAGTGCACGTAAAAACTTAAAACGTCAAATGTGAGATTATATATTTTGTCTTCACTTTGTTTTGAAGAAATGGTGCAGTAGGTTTTAGAAATGTCTAAACTTAGATTTTTAATTACGCTAGTCATGGTATATAATATTCACATTTTTACCCTCTTCAAGGCCTTTGGAGCCATAATTTACTTCTTTTTTACATTGGATTATGTAGAACATGTTTTTTGTCCTACACATTGCCACAATCATACTTTGGATGTAGTTATGTCCTCAAAATTCTGAATTAAAAGACCAACATTTTATTATGTTTACCGTCACAACAACTAACCCACCTGAATGCCATCGAAGGACTTATAAAAGCTTTAATATAAATTCTCAGACAACTCAAACATTTTGGATGCTCTTCCAGACTAACTCCGCCCTTTAAGGATGTCAGAGAAAATACATATGATAAGAACAAAGAACTTAACCCTATGTAATACCTTAGATATGGTCACACCATTAGGAATGAAAAAAATACGTAACAAATCCAGAAAGTTGGAACAGAAATGGTGCTCTAACATGTTGAAATATTTAGCATAGCCTGGATCAATCAATCAATCAAATTTATTTATAAAGCCCTTTTTACATCAGCAGTTGTAACAAAGTGCTTTTACAAAACACCCGGCCTTAAACCCCAA
>JACXGI010002155.1:30543-77788 GCA_016801175.1 Esox masquinongy
GGGGGGGGGGGGGGGGGGGGGGGGGGGTCAGAAGAGTGGCAGCTGAAATCGTCAGGTATCGCCTTGATCTGCAACACAACCAGGACTTTGGACAGGGACAGCAACGAGTCTTTCAAGCCTGGTACTCTGCAGGTGTGGGACAAGACCTCATGTCCTCCTAAGTTTAAAACAGCAGGAGACAGGGAAAATTTAGAAAATGCATTCCTTAGATCTACAAGGATTTATAGTGGAGAAGGAGAACTGACCCTACTCCCCCAGCCCAATAATACAGCAGCATAAGACCTTGGGGCTGAGGCAGGGGGGTCGAGTGACACTGTGGCCCTATCCGGGGGGAGGCCTCGGACAGGGCCCAACAGGCAGGAAATCAATCCACCCACATTGCCAAGCATTAATCAAAGGGACACCCACCAACCGCAACCACCTTGAATGAGAGCCGAGTATTGCCAGCAGAGTACAGCCCAATTGCACAAGTGCGCAACAGAGAGACAACAACAAGCCAGTACTGGATAGATCAGTACTGTGCAATATCAAAAAGTTCTGCTCAACTGGCCAACTTTCCCAACCTGATTGAGGAGAAAAAAACAATATAAAAATGTATTCCACAGCAGCATTCCAAGAGTAAAGTTAGCATTTCAGAATAGAGATATTCATGAACCTCACTGAAGAAAAGATCCTTAACATTAGAAAACAAATCCAGTGGAGATAAATCATTGTCAGAATGTTTGTGAATACTGCTACAATGTGGGTATTCACAGCATACAACTCAAAAATGTGAACCATGATTTGTCAATTAACAGCATTGTGAGATTATGGGCATAGGAAACTTAACACAACGCATAAGTGCTGACTGACAGGTGAACAAAGGACAATAGGTCGGACAGGTGATGCCTATTACTGGTGGGCCCCACACATCACACATTGTGTCCATACCTCCTGTTAGGAACTAAGCATGTGACTGTCATTGTACTCTATGAACAGACCCATGGAAACTTTAAGGCTAGGAACTCCAGACTGATTGGAGGATAATTGATTCTGTATCACTGACCCCCTCCTATGTGTTCTGGCATGAAAGTCTGTATTATCTTTGTAATTATTGGAGAACATGTAAAGAAGATCAACATCTCGCTACTCATGCTACTAAAGAACGTTTAATAGCATGAGTAGTTTTGAGCAGAGTGACTGGAAAAACTGACTTTCTGGTTTGATGATTTTGTTCATGGATCAAAGTGGACAAAATCCAACAGCACACAACACACAAATGTAAACCAGATACATGTTTAAACAATATAAAAAACAAAAAACTCACAAATGCATATCCTGTGTAACATTCTGTGTTTCTATGGAGAAACAATCCACAAATTCCCAAATCACCTTAACTTACATCATCTTGATGACATCCTCTTTTCCTCTCGCCGTCTTTCTCCTAAGGCAGATCCTCATTTCTTAATTTATTATGTGCTTGTGTTAGGTTGTGCTGATTTTACAACTAAGTAAGAGAAGTTACACAGCTCGTGGTTACTCTCTGTGAAGGTGACAACAAACTTTGCATCACAATTTAGTCCTTCATTTGGTGAATACGCCATTCAGACTTATTTTTCTCATGTTTTTACATTGGACAGAACTAAGATTAAAAAAATGTTGTTTGACATTGAAGATGAACAAATCTTTTTTCGTTAGGGAATTGTTAAATTAGCTTAAACTAAAGGAACCTAAAATTATGAAAAAGGTTGTCTTCATGTATTTTTATGTTGTCAATTTTCTTTATTTAATTAGATTAAAAATATATGTTTAAATAGTAATGTAAAGCCTATGTGATGATATAAAAAATGCTGTACACTTTGAAATAAAATGCTAGGGGGAGCGATAGCATGCCAGTTAATTCGAGGATATTATCAGAAATGCTTAAAGAAATTAGATGCCATGGGAATCTCATTGGTAAACGAGAATGGAGGAATGGTGTAACCCTCCATTGATCAGACTGTTTGCTAAACTAATCGCCAAGAAATTCCCCATTTCGCTAACATTATTTCAACATTATTTATTCTGAAATTACCTTGTTAGCTAGCTAGGTAGGTACAGCGCAGCTGTAATAATTTAATTCTTACCTACCTTTGTAAGATTTCAGGGGTCTCACAAAGGCAGAAGTTGTGGCTGTCGCATCAGTAATTTTAGTTTTGCATGTTTTGCACACTGCTGTCATTTTCGTCCCAACTACGACGTTGTCCTCGAATCCAAATGTGATGATTTTCAAAATTCTAATTTTTCCATTTTACTATTCTGTGATTCCGTTTTATAAACAAACAACAAAAAATAAATAAATGAAAGGCATTCTGAAGTTTATTTTAGTAAGTGCTTTCAGAAAAAGTACTCGTACAATACAGTGTAACTAATAAACTTAATGAAATTACATTTTATTTTTGGAGGTACATTTTCAAATTTATCAAACTCTCCGGAGTATTTCGTACAACACACTCGGCACTGAATAGTTTTCCCACAACAAAAGGATCACTTGTATATTACAGTGGGGAGGGACAATATAAGGTGGTTGGATTTATAACACAACATTTCTCAATGTGCTCCACCTTATAATATTCTTTACCTTATGTAAAGTATTATTGGAAGAGTAATTTTGTTTTGTTTATATTTTTCCCACATAGTTTTTCCTTTGAAAATGGACTGAATACACAATGTATACACCACAGACCTTTATTTTGAAGACATAATAAAATAACTGGAAGTCTTATTTGTTGCTTCCGAATGTATAACGTTTCACCACAGACCTTTATTTTGAAGGCAAAACACAAAAAATGGAGGTCTTATTGTTGCTGCCGAATCTCTAATGTTCCCTGCATTACGCTAATCTATTGTAGCCGAATGTAGCTATCGAGTTATGACAATTAGCTAGCTAGCTACATTTGGTTGTCACTCAGACGACGGGTACCTTTTTTATATCAATGTGACAGCCACTTACTGACAGTTCAACACAAACCTGTGCATGCACATACAGAGCCAGTTACGTTTCTCTGACCTCACTCGTTTCTATTTCGTGAACCTTTGCCCACTTTTGGCTTCACTCCTCTTGGTTTAACCCCTCTGCCAATTGGCAGGCACTGAAAATTTAAATATGCAAATTGCGCCTCTCGCTGCCACCTGTCCGGCAGCTATATAAAAGAGTCACACACCCCATTCAGCCTCCCTTTTTTCTTCACAAGTAAGTTTAGCTATGCAAGTTGCGGTGATTTTCAAAAAGCCAGGGATGGCTTCACCTATTCCAATCGCTGGAGCGGTTTCTTCTAACCCGGTGCCTTGGCCGCCGACTGCCCTTTAATTGGCGTACAAGTTTTCCGAGTTGGATGCTGCAGTCGAAGTGCACGTGCTCTGCTGTGTGTGGCTGGGATCACAGCACCCTCGGGACGGCGCTGTGGACAAGCCTGTGTGTATGAGCTGCGCCGTCCTCCTTCTTCAAGAGCGGATGACTTGGCTGGCTTGTTTTGCGGAGGCAGTCCCTCCCACTGATGTCCTCTCTCTCCTCTCCGAGGAGGACTCCTTTGTGGGGAGTCAGAGGAGGAGGTGACCCGGCAGAGCACGGCTCCTATCACCTCTGGGACTGTTCTCCCCTGTTTGACTGAGCAAGCGTGGAGTTGTCCCGACTCCTCATCCTCGGGTGATGGGAAGGAGGTGCACCCCAAGGAGGAGAGATGCGCTGACCCTCTGGCTGTGAAGGAGGTGTTCTTCACTGCCATCTCCGCTGCTGCCAGATGCTTGCTCATTCCCATGCCGGTGCCCAGGGTAGAGCAGAAGGGCTTTGAGAAGAACGGAGACATCGATTTCACGGAGGTCTCCTCCCTCCGGAAATATTTGAGGAGGCGTGGGAGCCCCGTTCATGACGCAAGGGATGGTCAAGTTTCACCTCACCTTCACTACAGTGGAGGGGAGGTTGGAGAAGTGGGGTCAGGGCATCCTGCCTCTGGTTAGACATAACACTGAGGAAAGGTTATGCATTGTAGTTTTGCTGCCTGCCTCCACCGTTCACAGTGGAGACGGTGATGGCATCCCCAGTGAAGGTCGCTGCCCTCCAAGGGGAGACTGCGGACCTCCTGGAAAAGGAGGCAGTGACGCTGATCCTGTTAGAGCAGAGGGAGTAGGGGCTTTACCCCCTTACTTCTTTGTGCCCAAAAAGACAGGGGGAATGAGGCCAATTTTGGATCTGCGTGTTTTGAACAAATGCGTGTCCAAAAGGCTTTTTCACATGCTTATGACGAAATGTCTCGTGGAGTGCGTGCACCCTGGGGATTTTTGGATCAGCATCAAGTCTGAAGGACGCTTACCTTCATGTCCTGATTCTGCCTCACCACAGAAAGTTCCTGCGTTTTGCAGTTCAGTTATACACTGGCTCCCCGCACTTTTACAAAGTGCATAGAGACGGCATTGGGACCTCTGAGGTGTCAGGGGGTCAGCGTTTTGGCCTACTGGGACGACCTACCAATGTTGGCGCACTCGGCGGAGCAGGCCCCTGTTCACACGCTTAGGTTGGTGACTCAGCTCACTCGTTTGAGTTTCGCTGTGAACTGAAAGAAGAGTGCTCCTCAGCCCAGTCAACCGGTGGTGTTTCATGGTCTCCAGTTATCCAGTGTCGATGAGGGCGCGCATCTCCGATGCATGGAGAGAGGCGACTCCGTTGGGGCTGTTGCGCATGAGGAGCTTACAGCGCTGGTTTGCACATCTCCGATTGGACCCTGTGCGTCATCGGGGGCAATTGGTCGTAATTCTGAACTCTCTCGGAGCGGACCTTGAGTATTGGAAGAACCCGCGCAATATGTTGCGTGGTGTTCCCATGGGCAGAGTGTCTGTGCGCGTCCCGGTCTTTACAGATGCATCCCCTTACAGGCTGGGGTGGAACATGCCAGTTGTACTCGGTGAGTGGAGTGTGGTCTCCGTCGGAGCGCAAAATCAACTGGCTGGAGTTGGATACGATCAGGCGTGTGATGCTGCACTTTGTGCCCTCCTTATGGGGTCAGGACATGTTGGTGTGGTCGGACAATCGCACGGTGATTGTATACGTTCACAGACAGGGCGGAGTCAGGTCTCTGTCTCTCTATCTGTTGGCAGATCAGATTTGGGAATGGGCTCAGGTGCACCTGAGGTCGCTGAGAGCTCTCCACATTCCCAGGAAGCTCAATGTGGGTGAGGACTTGTTGTCTCGGGGAGGTCCTCAAGATGACGAGTGGCGTCTTCATCCCAACATTGTCGTCAAGATTTGGAGATGTTTCGGGAGAGCCAAGGTGGATCTGTTCGTGTCCTGGGAGGATGCGCCCTGCCCTCTGTGATTTTCTCTGCATGCACAGGACAGGCCTCTGTTGGGCGTGGATGCATTGCCACACCGGCCGTGGCCGAGAGTGCTGCTGTACGCATTCCCCCCTCTCCAGTGCATTCTTCCTCTCATGTCTCAGGTGCGGGTAGAAGGACTGTCACTCATTCTGATAGCCCCTTTTCACCCGGGAGCCCTGTAATTTGCGGAGGCGCAGATGGCGGTGGGAATGCCATGGCCGATTCCTAACCGACACGGGGCACTGACGCAGGAGAACAGCTCGATCGGGGCATTCCCTGTGTTAGGCCAGCCGTTACGGGCCTGGCTCCTGAGTGGGCCAGGTTACTACAGTGGGGATTGACAGAGGACCTCGTCGCAACCTTTCAGGGTGCAAGGGCAGTCTTCACATCCACTAGCTATGCGGGCTGGTGGAGACTCTTTACGCACGGGTGTGAGGGTGTTGACCCCCTTTGCTGTGACGTTTTTTGTTTGGGCGTTTGCCTTTTGTGCGACGGGCTGCGGTTCTACTCCCGGTTGAGGCTGTGCAGCTGTTTTCCTGCCTGGGCATCTTCCCTGTGTGGTGTGATGCTGGGTGGCGTCACGGTGCACTTCCCCATGACGTGTGAGGGTGCTGGGAAGCCGCCTATGGATCATGCAGGTATGTTCCTTTAGGCGTGTGTTCTTCTGTGCTGCTTGTATGCAGCGGTGACTGTGTGGTTAGCATGCATGCCTGGGTGTGTGCTGGGTCTCAGGTTCAGGACTCAGCATGTTTTTGTGCTGGCCCCAAGTGCTCCGATTCAGTTTTTATTGATTGTGGAGGTGTCGGGTAGGTTGGTGCCGTGTGTGTATTCGTTTTGTGTCTGAGGTTTCAGTACACATACGTTTGTGCCGGTGGCTGAACTGGATGGACGTGGATCTGTAGTGCGGACTGTGTTCCCTGGTTGTTCTGTCCTGTTGGGCACCTATCTCTGTTTTGGAGATGGTGGTGACTGGCAGGGAGTACATTTTGGGCTAGCTCACTTTGCCCTAAACCAATAGCAGCGAAGCCCCTATGGGTAAAGCTTCACAAAACAGAACGATAGTTCTGTGCTTTTCTCATGAAGAAAGGTTTTTCGGGAGGCTGAGCAGGGTGTGCGCCTCTGACATTGTTGCCGGACAGGTGGCAGCCTAGAGGCGAAATTTGCATATTTACATTTTCAGTGCCTGCTGATTGGCTGAGGGGTTAAACCAATAGGAGCGAAGCCCCTAAAACTGGAGTTACGAAAATGACTATAGTTGTCGTTCTGCTCTGATGCTCGTGCGATAGTGAACTGTGTGAATGTAAACTGCGCTCAGTGTTTCATAAAAATATTACGTTTTTCTGTGGCGGCGCATCACAATTTAGCAACGGTGGACCGCGGCTCTGATTACAATAAGAGGGAAACATTGGCACAAACAACCACCAAGGAACACGCACACACTGCATTCACAGCCGGCAGAGCCTGATGTTCTTTCAGATCCATGGCACTTTTAGAGAAGGCAAAATGCAGTGATAATTATTAGTACTATTACGGCAATATTATACTTATGTATTTTTTAATATGAAAACAAATATGAGAATAAAACAAAAAATATTTATAATTCTTTCAAGTCCGTGTTTATGTCTTTCTATCTGGATTCGGCGATTCCGTCTGCGTTCTCCGCAATGTGGAAATTATAGGGCCCTTTAGAACATGAAGTATTCAGAATGTTTAAACAACCTTTTGCCTATAGAATGTATAAAATAATATATTAAACATAGCCTACTTGCTTGGATCGAATCAATTAAAATGAAAAGAAAACAGCCTTATCAGCATGCAGCCTAAATTGGACTATAAGGTCATTCTTTCAATGGGCTACATGTAAAGAAATTACAAATCACATGCTTTGAAATATTAAGTGATCAGCACTTAACTAGCGTATACATTGCGCATATTGGCTGTAAAATTAAATAATAAGGGAATGCTACATTTCTGTCCTAAAACTTGGAATTCACTTTTAGAAACACGAGTTTGTCCCGAGTCTTTGGCCTCATGTTCATGCAATGATGCATTTTTTCTCATTGCTGTACTTCTCTACCTCTCCTTCTGTGTCCTGCTTGGACCGTCGCAGCTGTGTAAAGGATGAGCTGTAGCATATGTCTCCAACCCACAACGGCGCCAGAGAATTGTGATTGGGGGAGCTACGGGGGGCTGGATTGTTTACAGCAGGTGCTAAAGAATTTTGACACAATAAACAATAACAAATAATATTACTACAGAAAAAAAGCGCGATTCAATGATCCCGAGCTAATAGGCAAAATAATTGAAACGCACGTTACTAAATGTTTAGCTTTATACAACAAGGCACGCACAATTATGTTTGTGAATTTAGAATGAACAAATCAAATGCATACAAAAATTATACGACAACAAACACGAACAAACAATCGCAATCCAAATCATATTGACCACAAAGAGTATCTGTGGATTTACTGGCCTATAAGTTTTCTTTCTGTACTCTTACAAAACATAATCCATTACAAAACATAATCCATTTCCCTCCTTCCCTCCTTCCAAAACACTGAACTCACACACACATGCTGACGGTATGATCAACCTACGCAAACAGTCATTTAAACCAGCATATCAACAAAGACTGGTTTGCTGTACTCACCAGAAGAACAATCCACCTGTTGCAGTGATTTACAGCGAAGCGGTCAATCACTGCATTTATGTCCAATTCTTTGGTCCATCTGGAACTGATCGCAGCTATGTCAGTGAAAGCTAACTCTTCTCTCACCCCACTCTCATTATCACTCTCTCTGCCAAAGACTAACCCTCCACCGCCACTAATGGTACTCCCTCTTGCTCACCGTCCTCATTATTCTCCATGTTTGACATCAAGATGTCCTCCACCCCGTTAGCATTCACATTGCTGGAATTAGGAATTTGTGGATCGCCACCGACATCATCCACTCTCCCTCGTTTTTTTTTGGGGGGGGGGGGCAACAAAAGTAAAGCGGTCCATGATCAGCTGAATAACTTACTAGAACCTGCGATCCTATTGTTTTTCCCTGAATCAATTCGACACTTAAAAATTGTTAGACTAACCTTAACATTATCACGCACCTGCGATCACTTGTGATGATATGAACCAACCATTCAAATCACACACAACTAGCAGCAGCAAAGGCCAACGGTCATCACTTAAGTAGGCAACACAACCGTGCTTTTTCGGATAGACCACAACCCCCTGCGCAGGGAAAGAGAAGAAATTAGAGAAGAGACAATTCACGTCTTTTCACTTGAAGAAAAGGTTATCGTCACCTATATTAACAGGTATTGCATCAATGACATTCACGAATGAATGAAAAAATAACGTTGTGCCATGAAATGTTGCACGCTAGCCGCATTAACATTATTAGGCTACCTATTGTACTAAAACTTTTCTGACTCAAGTAGCCTACTATTGCCATGGAAATTGACATACAAACACAACTTCACTCATAATGCACCTATATGGAACAATAGGTATTTTTACATAGTAACAAAAATATACGTTTCCATGTCATCCTAAGCAATACTACATAGTTAGAAATGCCCTTCCACCTGCTCTCCTTGCCATGATAAAAGTAGCATTGTAGTATTCGAAATTTAAAACATGGCTACCCTCCTTATACTTAGGGGATAAGCTTCTGCTAGATGATAGATGTAATAACAAATACATTAGATTGTTATTTCCAAAGAATATTTTCCATATCAGCTGAAAAGGAACTATACCTGTCAAAAGTTTGATGCTGACATTACTTGAAAAATAAAAACAAAATATCTTACATTCCCTGTTTCTCCTAAAGTTAAGGAAACCATTTCAAAATACTTAATAATATATATCCCTCCAATGAATTCCTTACAATAAGATTTAACAAGGAGAACAATAACTGCAGGTTCTGACATGGAAACGACTGAGTACATTTTCTTCTTATGCAGTACCAGTAACTTCTGGTTGATGTTGTATGCGTGGTTATAAAAACAACTTGTACATTTACCTCTGTTCGCTTTTGACCACATTATATTTGGTGTTTTGGTACAGACAATAATTTCTTAATTAACATGCTAATCAGCTTCACAACATTTTTTATTCATAAATGTAGATTTCTTAAAATAATACCCTTGCTAATGATTTTTAAGAAAGAACTTCATATCTTTAAGCAATCCTTAATGTTTATAGTAAACAAAGGTGCTCATTGCCTTTGTGTGCCCTAGAAAAAATGTAGTAGCCCTGTTCTCTTTTGTTTATATTTGTATAAATGTGTGTATATATAGGTAAAGATGTTGTAGATGTATAGATATATAGAGATTCTTTTATGTGTGAGTTTATTATACAGTATATATATATATATATTTTTCCCTTTACTTATTACTTATTTTCTTCTTTTTTATCTGATGCTGTTGTGCTGATACTATATATCAGAATCAGAAAGAGTTTTATTGCCAAGTAAGTTTCATAACAAATAAGGAATTTGTTCTGGCCGAGATATGTCTGATGTCATATGTCTGATGTAACGTCATTTATGTTTGTACATTGCACTTTGAGGAATAAAAAACAAAAACCAAACTATTTTAGATGCAATCAATTTGGGGCAGATGTCAATGGTCAATGGACTATTCCAAGTAGTAAGATAGCAGTCCCACTGGCTTACAAATTCTTCAAACGCCCAGTGGCAAAAGCAATAAAGTACATGGATGCTATTCTTAGTGGAAGTAAACTTTTCATAAAAACATTAGTCAATTTAACACAATGCTGGTGGCTGGCTAAATATTCAATCTTGGTGTGATGTATTTTTCTCTTAATTCTTGAATAACACATTGTACGGAACATAGTACAAGAAATATGGGAAACCACATGTCTGTTACCAAGAAAATTAAATAAACTTGGTATGATGTTGAGACGCAATTATATGACGAGGTTGCACAGCCCAATACTTTTGGGAACGAACGAGTACATACTTCACCATCACAAGCAAACTACATACTTGCAGTAAGTGGTACATAGTATGTGATTTCAGATTGAGCCTGATCCATGAGTATGTGTGTGGAGTAGTCCCAATTTGACTGGAGTGAGGAGTGTTATTTGAGCGGGCCAGAATGGCCTCGCTCAATCGCTCAAGTACCACTCCGAGTAGCGCTCACTTCACATGGTCAGGGCATGCTCACCCAACACCATTTTTAAGACTCTTGTGTGTTACTTAGCTCGTCGCTTAAACTTTCATGTAGTTTACTAAAAACTTTAATAAAGAAACTAATAACTAATGTCGGGGTCCTTTCCTTCCATGACCACCATGGCACCCATTTATTCTTAATTCATTGTCATTCACTCCCCATTAACTCCCATTCTTTCCCCACCGACTCCCATTCATTCCCCATAGACTCCCATTGAATTACCATTGACTCCCATTCATTCTTCATTGACCTCTATTCATTCCCCATTGACTTCTATGTGTTCCCCATAGACTCCCATTGAATCACCATTGACTCCCATTCATTCCCCATTGACCTCCATTCATTCCCCATTGACTTCAATGCGTTCCCCATGGACTTTCTTTGGATCACCACTGACTCCCATTCATTTCCCATTGACCTCCATTCATTCACTCTTGACCTCCATTCATTTGCCATTGACTTCTATGCGTTCCCCATAGGCTCCCATTGAATCATCATTGACTCCCATTCATTCCCCTTTGAACTCCATTAATTCCCCATTGACCTCCATTCATTCCCCTTTGACTTCCTTGCATTTACCATAGACTCCCATTGAATCAACATTGACCCCCATTCATTCTCCATAGACTGGCATTCATTCCCCATTGACTGCCATTAATTTCCTATGGAGCCCCATGCAGTTGTTAATTACAGTGCCACCATCAGGCCGATCAGTTTGAAACATTGTGGAGGCCTTCCTGCCATAGGCCTCAACCCATACTACTTAGTTTGGTTGCAGTAGGCCAAACCTTCTTGCATAAATTAGCATTTGAATTGAGACCACGCCCACAATAATTTTCATTGGCTCATATCAGCCATTCTGTTATGATATCAACCTTATACCGAATCTTTAGATACTTGTCCCAAGATGCTATATACCGAGCAACATGAAGATTGGTGCAGTACTCTAGCTGCAGATAACTTTTTAGGTGTTTTAGACAAAATTCAAAATGGTGGAAATTCCAAGATGGCGGACTTCATGGGGTCTTGAGGCAAATTTGTTCCTTAGGTGAAGAGAGACCTGTGGACCGAATGTCAGACCTCTAGGTCATACGGGATGGAAATGCCAGTGAGGTTTTTAGAGCGACTTAGATTGCTTATTATAGTGCCAGCTGGGGTTCAATTGGAACCATAGTCCAATAAATGGTATACACCTATGGGCAAAGTGACGTGTCTGTAGCGCATGCCATCTCAAGGGGATATGCGTCCAAATAAAGGAATCATATTAATAATCCTAACAAAAATAATAGGGCTCCTGAACTCCTTCGGGACAAGGACCCCTAATGAACAGGTGTGTAAGGGAGTGGATAGCGGGGGCTTTAGCATCCCCTGAGAAAGGATGAGCACCCCCTAAGCTCCCCTAACCCCCCCCAAACCCCTAGTAATTTTGTGATCAAATATTTATGGAAAAATATATATATATGAAGACTCCGGACTGACTTAAATGTAACAAAACTAAACGATGAAGTCATATTTTTCATTTAAAATCCACCGGAAATAGTAGACTATCCGGCCACTTTTGGTATACCATTCCCAGTATACTATGGTTTGGGACATATGCTACTAATCTTCTGGCATACTATGATGGCATACTAATCTGGCATACTATGCAGTATAGTATGCAATTTGAGATTGAGCCCAGGTCTGACAGCGGCGTCAGGTAAACCTGGGTAGGCCAGTTTGATTTCAAAATGTTGCACAAATTATTCAATATAAATTGCGTTTTATTTTATTACATGTAAACGTGAAGCAATAAGCAAGTTGGCTTCCGACTATTGGTTACATTTTTGTTTTCATATCGTCGTTTACCCCAAAAATCAGGCAACGTCACCTGGCTAAACTTTGTAGTGCATAAGATAGCAAGCTCTACCACGCTAGCTTACTCAAATTGAGTCACCGGCTAAGGTAATTTAGTAGTTATTGCAATGGCAAACCAAATGTCAATCGCTAGGTTTTAAAAAAAGACGTCTGGGGAAAAGGAGTGTGTGCCAGAAAATAATTTGGATCAATCTACCGATAGCTTCCGGAATGAGACATTAACAGGCGCCAAGATAGAAACAACCGCGATAGACATCACAACCGCCAATGCCACGCGAGTCAGGCATGCTCTCCTCTCGTTCTTGATGATGCGGGTGTGGGTGAACCTGCAGAAGGTCCACCGACAGATTTGTCTGCCTTATGATACGTCTACTAAAGGTGAGGTACCATTTATATTTATAGTAGGCTACTACTGCCCGCTGTGGTATAAATTGTAGCATAAAATATAGGCTTGTTTGTCCATCGAGATTAAAGTGAGGATGAGATTTGTTGTTGGCAAGTTTTGTTGTTCAATCTGAAGACGAGTTTTGTTGTTGGCAACTGGTCTAAAGTTACTTTCTTATTTTAATTTGCTGGGATAGGCAGGCTAATTATTTGTATAACAAGGTCGCTCCAAGTACTATGCGCTAGTATAAAACAATTGAATTACCAAATAATATACGCAGCACCGCGCAAAATACATCTAATAAAAAATTTATGAAAAAATGCCTACACATTTTTCTAAGCCTATTCCCAAAAAATTCTAGCTAGGCCCCTGGTCTGTGAGCATGGGGCAGCGTCAGCAGACTGAGGTGAGAGATCGGAGAAAGCTGCTGTGAAAATCTAAACAAGTCTCTCAAGTTAAGTCACAAATCATAGGAATCAAGTCTAAGTCGAGTTGCAAGTGGTTTTTCTTTTTACCAAGTCAAGTCACAATATGCGACTTGTGTCATACTCAAGTCTAAGTCATGTGACATGAGTCCACACCTCTGGATAGAGGTGTCTTCACCACACAGCAATGGTGAAAAATCTGGCTGTAACAGTGCTCTGCCCCTCTCACCTCCTCCCCAGTTTAGACAGAGCCTTTGTACAGCAGTGACTACCAAAAGAGGCCATGAAATAGAGGTAACACATGCTGAGTTCCTGTTGTTAGATCCTATGAACTCTGCCACTTATCTCTCTTATCTCCCCAAAGACTAAGCCTACAGACAACAGTAAGCACTGGACAGCCATACTGTCGTTTCTCCTAGGAATTATAATCAAACTCATCCACTAATGCTGCATTAAATAATAAAATTGCTATATAATCTGTTATCTTCGATATACTGTATTTTGCTGTAAGAACATTTTTGTAGGAATCCTGCTGATTTTTTTCAGTAATAGTAAAAGTCCTACAGAATATTGTGAAGATTATTTGCAGGATTCCTGCAGGATTTATTTCCCGAAGGACTACATGCAGGATTCTCACAGGATACTAATAAATTCTCACAGGATTTTTCCTGCAGGACTTTTCTGTAAAGGGAGACTCAACAATATATCCTTGACTCTCAAAGCACAGCATTTAATTACTACATTTGATGAGTAAATTCAGTCTCTGGCAGTCATGGGTCTGGCCATCTCTGGGCCATCACTGACACAAAGGTGCACAGTGGACCCTGGCTAAGAAATGCAGGCACAGTGTCACAAGATAAATCAATATTAATTGACAACCAAATTAGCATAGAAAAAGACAACCGTTATCTTTACATAAGGTCTATAAAAATGTTATTAGGCATTAAAATAATCATACATTCATTTATAAATGTGTAAAGTATATCAGGGCTGGTTTATTGATTTGATCAATGGCAGTATAACCATAAAAAGCACCATAACAAAACTCAACATTAAATACAACTCTAGGTACTATTTTTTCAAAGTTTACAAAATGCTCCAAAAAAAAAGAACAGTGGAGATTATATGTAAACAGAAAACAGCTTTTTTGATTGACAGCTTCATACTTTAGCTACAGGTGTTAAGAATAGCTAAAAAAGTCTTCAAATTTTGCAATATTACGGTTGATATTTAAGACCATTTTCACAAAAAATGTATCAACCCCTAAAAAAAAGTCCATTATTATTCACATAATTATTTTGTGTTTTATTTTTCTGCTGTTGGGCTCTGGTCAGAGTAAAGAAACTACATAGGGAATTGGGTGCCATTATAAAGACACAAAGTCACATTTCAAGAAATTAACGTAGTTCTGGAAGCTTCCTATTCAACATATTTACAGCCAGACCTAGCTGGGCAGTACCACGTCATTAGATAAACCAAATGTCAGAGTGATAATACACAGTGATAGCATGGTGGGGGAGGGTTTACAGAGGGCTGAGCTATAAACACAGGGATTAAGGAAGGAGCAGAGCACTAACAGCATATTCAACACAAACATTCTGTCAGTGCAGCACTCTCCGCCGCATGATCTCTTTAACTCCTTCCTTGTCTGTTCTCTCACTCTCTGTAATTACTCCAAGTTAAATGATTATTGTGTTAATTTAGTAAGCAATTAAAGGTGATTCCAATTCCAAAGCCTATCTGTCTGTCGTCTCTCTTACTCCATCATTCAAAGCTACAAAGCTATGATGATGTGATCACATGGTGATGGAGCTGGCCAGGAGCATCGTTCGAGGTTTGACAGCTAGAGCTGATGGATAAACCAGCTTTTCACAAGTTGATGTCTAAAAGTAAGTAGATCACAGTCCAGAACATCACAGATCACATTTTTTTTGTATTTTAGTAGTAAATATGACAGCTTCAAGAAATTAGTTTTGGTCCACCACAATGGGGGGGACTACCTATAAAAAGGGCTGTAATTCCTAAACGTTCACAATTTATGGTTGTACATACCCTGACATTAAGGCTGACAGTCTGCAGTTTAACGTCTTAATCATTGTTTCATTTCAAATCCAATGTGCTGGAGTATAGAGCCAAAACAACAAAACGTATGTCACTGTCCAAATAATTCTGGACTGCACTGTACATCGGCGCTTTATTACAATTTTTAACTCCTGTTATTGTATACTGAACAGTAATTGACTATAATGTATATTATGTAATCAAAATACCTGCTTATGTTTCATAATTGTATGTTTGAAAATGTGGTAAGATTAATTTTTGTGAAAATTACTAGGCATAGTGGACAATGGGACTCAATATTAGTGTCCCTCTGTCTGTCACAGGAGGGCAAGTTCGGACACAGACTGAACAGCCACGCCAGTGTGAGAAAACACCATGCACTGCCAGGTGTATGCATAACATTTGTATCTTTGTAGTTTTCAACATGGTGGAATCGCACTTAGCATAATAGGCCAGTGTTGTGACAGTGGCCATACACAAACCAGTCAGCTGACCTACATGCTGCCGAGAGAAGAGCACCTCTTAACCCCACTGCCCAAGGGCACAGCTGTTTCATATGAGAAAAATAACAAATGGCAACAGTATTCCTATTTAAAGTAGGCCTATATGGCATAAAAAAAGGAAATATGACCAGTTTTCATCTAACCACCATACAAACATGTGAAAACACACTGAATCAATATGGAAACAATCATAAACCATTTAAATTGACTACCCTAAAAAACAGAACAGCACATGACTTCACAGTGAAACAATAGCCAGTAACTACTCAATAGATACAAATGGTTCCAGAGGAAACAATTTGGTATGATCATTTTTCCCCAAAGCCACTCCTATAAAACCGCCAAGCGATACATAAGAGCTTCAAAACAAATATTGATTGAACTTTTAAGTCATCCGCCCCAACCAGGGTGAAAACAGCATTTTCAAGTAGTCTTGTCATCCATTTTTAGTAGGAAAAATAAAAACTATTTCGATGGAATATTCTACTCCATATAACACATATTTCAGCTCAGTGCATGAATGCTTACTATCTTACATTTAGGCAGTAGCTCTTATCCACAGTGACTTACATGCTCAATTAGGGTAAGGCGCCTTGCAAAACCGTGTCAGATCAGGGATTCAAACCAGTGTCCTTTCCCTTACTAGCCATACATTTGAACTATTAGTCAATCTACTGTACCCCGCCTATTATCTAACATTATCTCTCTTCAAGTATATACAGAAAAATATAGTTTAAATTGTCAGAATGTCTGAAATGCAGGTTAGTCTAAACAGATTTATTCTACTTCACACACCCTATTAGTAGTAGAATCCTTGGCTGGTTATTGATCTGTGTTGTCTTGACATCTAGGTTTGGCGTGACAAGAGATAGCAATAGAAGATGTCAAAACAGTACCATCTGATGTGGGACCAGTCTCACGCTTCTCTGTATATTCAAACTATGTGGTGGTTTACATGGGTGTTACCCATGCCCACCATCAGTACGTAAAAGCTTAGTGGAATGTTCAATTGAACAGAATTGCTAGTTAAAAGACAGGGAGACGATGAGGTTGTGTTGAAAATACACCGGTACCCTTAAAACATGTCACTCGACTATGCACCAGTGAGAAAAAACAATTCTAGCACTGGTGGTCTCACGGAAATGGGTTTCACAAGGCAGTGCCAGTTTTAGTAGTGGTGTGGACATGCGTTGTATTTTAAATAATCAGAGACTACTCAGTTTAATTGTGGGACCGCATTGGAAAGGTAAACATTTTCAACTTCAGGCAGTATCTACTGTGGTTTAAAGGACACAAACAAGCTGGATGCAACATACTACAAACATTCAGAAATGATTCATACCATATTCAAAAAAACAGGCTGGATGCAACATATTGGGAAAAACTGAATAAATTATTGGTACCATATAGAATAAAAAACACCTGCAAGGTCTGTAGAAAAAGTACCATTAGTTTTGTTCCCTGGAAGGCAATGGGGTTATTTGTTAGTTGGCATACAACATCCAATCGAGTGCTGCTCTAACCTCTAGGCTACATGCAGCTCATTGTCCCATTACATTATTTGCTGTAAAGATAGGGTGTTTGCTTCATTTTCCCTAAATCATTTTTCTACATCTACGACGTCCACGCAATAAGGTATTACGGATTTCATGTAAAATTTGACATTTACAGACAAACGTATATTTTAGACCTATTTTTGGAGACTTTAAATTAGACTGATTAAGTCAATGGTTTTGGAAAGTTCAAAAACAAAAAACATAAACAACAAAGTATCCTACCGTCTTGCACAAGAATTGCCAACAACAATTACTAAGTAGAGTACACTGCTGCCTTAACCTTGCTTGATGCTGAATTGCCCTTTGTTTGGGTGTTCTCAAAAAAGTGTCCCTTATTCATTTGATGGACTGGGAAAAATGTTGTGGAAATCATGCGATCTGCCTGCGCACCATGCAGAGTTCCACTTTCTTCTTTTCAAACTTTTCAATGGTTCCTTCCTTTTCTTCTTATTGTCTTCATCCTGACGATGACCCTGTGGTAAACTTCTTTGTTGTATTGGTGAACTCCTTATTTTGGGGAGCGCTGTCTGGCTAACCTCTTCATGAAGCAACAGGTCACTGTGGCGATGATGACCGCACCAACAAACAGGGCAGAGGATACGCCCACCACCAAAGGGATGAGGAGCAAGTCGGCCGCTGCGGAGGAGGACAGAGATTAGGAGAAATGGGGAAAGGGTAGAGAGGCAAAACAATAAATGGTAGAGAAAGTAGGGAGGTATAGAGAGCAAAAGGATGAGTTTGTTATGTTCGGAAGATTACACTATATGGCCAAAAGTATGTGGACACTAGTGCTTTCAAAATGTATAACACAAATGGGTTATGCAAAGTTTTTTGTGCTGAAGACCGATGCAGTTCTAACACGAATGGCCACAGAGTTCCAGCAGCAAGCGAGGATCATCAATTAGCGTTAATGCTATTGGCACACTGTCCGTGCGCTCAACTCGCAAATCGCTCAATCTCTGGCGAGCTGTTGCTGAGCCTTCCCTAGCGTGCATACTGCCTGCTCGGGCAGGGCGTATCATGCCAACGACAACTAGTCAACCAGTATAGGAGAAACATCAGTCTCTACAGGTAATAACAATTATTTAGTATTTGCGTGACTCCACTACTAAAAACGTATTACGACGATGTCATGTCAATGATGTGTCAATGTTCAAATTGAAATTTACTTCGTTTTACGTAATGCATGTGTCATTCACCCGTGATCCCAACAATCTCTAAAACCATGCATCCATTTTTAGAATTATATCTCTGTATGAAGCCAGAGAAGCATCATTAATAATGGGGAAACCGGACGCCGCAATTATAAGTTTGATGCATGGAAGGTTTCAGAGATCGTTGGGATCACGGGTGAATGATACATGTATAACGTAAAACAAAGTCAATTTCTATTTTAACATTGACAAATCATTGTCTTAGCATCGTAATACATTTTAGTAGTGGAGTCACTCAAATACTAAATACTTATTAATATTTGCTGAGACTGATGTTTCTGTGTTTTAAGGGAAGATTCTAGCTTCAGCAAAGCCTTTTTAACATACATATTGACGAGTATAATTGAGAAAAAAAACATAACAGCTTAATGATACTTCAGGATCATTGTTTATTGAACTCAAGGGAAACTAAAACAATGGTGCAAATAATTTTCTACACTTCCTAACCGCCTTTAAATTCAACAACCTATCTTTGCATAGCTCTTTGTCACTAAACCATTTGTCGGTAACTTCTAAATCCGTTAATGTATTCCATCTTTCCTGTCATCCACTTGCTACCAGTACATATTGTGCCTTTCCGACTAGGCCACCACACCACTAGTGCCACTTCAAACACCTTTGGGATGTGCTGGAATGCCCACTGCGAGCCAGGCCTAAGTGCCTCACATCAGTGTCCAATCTCACTAATGTTCTTGGGGCTGAACGAAAGCAAATCTCTGCAGCAATATTTAGTGAAAAGCCTTCTCAGAAGAGTGGAGCCTGTTATAGCAGCGAAAGGCCAGACCAACTATATTAATGCCCATGATTTTGGAAGGAGATGTTTGACAAGCCTAGGTGTCCACATACTTTTAGAAATGTATGGTAGCTGTCAAAACAAGCATTAGCTTAATCATTAGGAATACTGTATGTAGCTGTCAAAACAAGCATTAGCTGAATCATAAGGAATATGTGCCTTCACTCCCTGTGTGGGGATAAGCAGTGATTCAGAGCACCTTAAATATCTACCATTGATTACTCAGCCACTCACCCTAAATTTAAATCCTACTCATTAAGCAGACTTAAACTGCAATCAGCCGTCATGTGTCACCATGTGCGAGTTGACGCTGTCTTTCCCCACTATGACACACTAGTCAAAGACCCAAAATTAGAAGTGAACTGTATTACTTCAGGGACAGGTCGAAATACAGATCAGGGATTTTTCTGCTATAGAAACCCTTGGGCTGGCCGCTTAAACGTTTGTTCGGCCCGTCCAAGAAGAAAATGCCGAAAAGACATTGAAATCCATCTATCTCTTCAGTTAGAAAATATGCATGCATTTTTTAAAGGAATATAGTACTAAGAAGCAAAGTTGGCTGTCCACTCTTAACAAACTAGTTATTTGCATCTTCACCAGAAGTGTTTGGTAGCTACAGAAGTGTCTGCCAGCTACTAGCGCTGTAGTAAGATAATCGTTTCTGTACTGACAGTGACACGGTAAAGATACTATGAAGCAAGAGTAATCACCCAGACTGAAGACTCTACCATGTCTATCAGATACGTTGTCTATACGTTTAAAAGTTAGCTATGGTAATGCTGCCGCCAGTGTTTTAGTTTTGTAAAGAATTAGACAGGTAGCTAGATAAAACATTCATATTTTGCCTGTGAAACCATGGAAAAAGGCAAAATAATGTAATTCTTTACCTGTCAGTGAGGCCATGAATGGAAGCTACATTTGCAAGGTGACCACAAAGCCTAAACATTTCACTGACAAAAGTTTTTAAGCAAATGTTAAATATAAAGTAATAATATCTCATTCATTTCAATAACCCCCTATAACTGCTTTATACAATTCAGTTTTTTTGGGGGAAAATGGATCATAAACTAGAGAGCCAGTGACTGAAGCTAAGGAAGAGGTGCTGGAGAAGGAGCAGGCTGAGGGACAGCCGGCAGGAGTTGGAACAGAGTGGCCCAGAGAGTAATGAGACAACAACCAACAGAGAGTTACAGTGGTGAGCAAGGTTTTGATTTAGGTATTATAGAAATAAAATACTGACCAATGAGCACATATAGTATACAGTCTTAATAGTAGTAATAAAGACTTTAATAGATAGGCTTTATAAAAGGTATATACTCAATATGTTCACATTACAATACAAGCAATTTATTATGCTAGTTTATTATACTAGTTTACCTATTAGTAACCTTGTCAGCTTCATTTGATATTTCAATTTTCATTTTAAACAAATTTCTAAGAGCAGGATTTTGTTTTTTCATTATGGGGGTTTGTGTGTTGATTGATGGCAAAAAAATGCAATACATTTTGAATGAATTCTATATTATTTCGTTTAGCAGACCTAGTATAAATATTTTGCAACACTCACAACACAATCTTCTAGATTACGTGTTACATTAGTTAGTGCATACATTTTCATGCTGGCTTCCCCCATGGGAATCAAACCCACAACCCTGGTGTTGTAAGCACCACAACAACGAGACACCAATGCAACTCACCTCGTGCATACAGGTAAACCCTGACATTCTCTGACTGAGCTTTGGCTCCGGTGTTGTACCAGACTCCCTGGGGGTCCTGCCCCCACACCTCTGCCTGGCAGACAAACAGGCCCTGGTCCTCAGACTTGGCTGAGAAGATCCTCAGCCTGTAGGTCACTGGAGACACCCGATCTACGCTGACCTTCACGTCAAAAGGATAGTGGAAATAAAACAGACACTTATTTTTGTCATTGGACAGAACCCTCTTATTTAGAGCATTTGTCTACCGCATAGCATTTATTTTTTTCAGTGCATTCAAGTAAGGCAGTTAATGTGGCCACAGCCCCTTGTGCACATGTTCTGCTGCAGCATGGCATGTAATCCAGCCCGCAGCCCTTTCAGCAAAAAGCTCTTTCTATCGTTCCCCACTGTCTCTGTCTATGAAGCATGAAATTCCTGAAAAAACATGTTTAAAATATTAACATTCTGTATTTTTTTTCTTTAGATTTCTAATAAATTACTAAAATTACCTCAGAGCTGTTAGTATAAAGCCTGGAAAGGCCTTCATGGGTCAACGAGGCTAACACCCGCCCCTTCTCCTCTACAGCTTCTCTGTCCAAGCCGCCTTTAGTTCCGCCCTCCTGAACAGGAAGAAACACCTTCTGCAGCCATTGGACCTCAACCTGGGCAGGGCCGGTGGTTACCACGGACACATTGCAGAGAAGAGTGACGGTGTCCCCTCTCTTGAGAAGAGGGCCGCGGGGAAGTTGGGCAAGAGCAGACACCTTGACCTCTGCCAGGAAACAGGCACACAGATTCATGTTAAGAATTCAATTAGGATCAACTCTATTTAGGTATTAGGTTGTTAATTCAATTAAACTGATCATTTCAAAGTCAAAGGGTTAATCTTTCAGCTTTACTAATAAAAAACGGAAGTCTGAAGCTACTGGCTGCATTAGCCACATCATCCCTGAAAACCTGTAATTCCTAGCTAATGTCATATACATTGCTCAAATAAATTAAGGGAACACAATCATTACAGTATAACTCCAAGTCAATTAAACTTCAGGGTTATCAATCTGTCCAGTTAGAAAGCATTAGTGATTGTGAATCAGTGTCATCTGTTTTGTGCAAATGACAACAAGTGCACTGGAAAGGTAACAGCAAGACAACCCCCAAAAAGGGAATGGTTTTGCAGGTGGTGGCCACAGACAGTTGCTCTCTCCTTATCCTTCCTGACTGATTCTTCTCTAGTTTTGCATTTTGCTAGTGTCCTTGTCACTACTGGTAGCATGAGGCGGTACCTGCAGCCCATTCAGGTTGCACAGGTAGTACAGCTCCTCCAGGATGGCACATCCATATGTGCCGTCGCAAGAAGGTTTGCTGCGTCTCCCAGTACAGTCTCAAAAGCATGGAGGAGATACCAGGAGACAGGCCGTTACATGAGGAGAGCTAGACAGAGCCTTCATTGGCATTCGCCAGAGTACACCAGAATTGGCAGGTCCACCATTGGCGCAAAGTTCTCTTCACATGTGACAGACATAAAAGAGTCTGGAGACGCTGTGGTGAACGTTATGCTGCCTGCAACATCATCCAACCTGACCGGTTTGGCGGTGGGTCAGTGATGGTCTGGGGAGGCATATCCTTGGAGGGTCGCACAGACCTCCGCGTGCTAGCCAACAGTACCCTGACTGCTGTTAGGTACCGGGTTGAAATCCTTAGACCTGTCGTCAGACCTTACGCTGTTGCAGTGGGCCGTAGGTCCCTCCTGGTGCAGGACAATGCCCGGCCTCATGTGGCCAGAGTGTGTAGGCAGTTCCTGGATGATGAAGGCATTGATGCCATTGACACTGGCACTCACGTTCCTCAGACTTGAATCCAACTGCGAACCTCTAGGACGTCATGTATCGGCACATCCGACGCTGCCAAGTAGCACCACAGACTGTCCAGGAGCTCACTGATGCCCTGAACCAGGTCTGTGAGGAGATCCCCCAAGACACCATCCGCCATCTCATCAGGAGCATGCCCAGACGTTGTCGGGAGTACATACAGGCACGTGGGGGCCATACACACTACTGAGTCACATTATGAGTTGCCATGATTAAATTCACCCAAGTTGGAACAGCCTGTGATTTCAATTGTTTACTTAGATTTTCGGTGTGAGTTTGAATCCAGCCCTGAAATCAGTTGGTGAGTTTGGTTTCCATTGACCGTTATGTCATTTTGTGCTAAAAAATTACACAATGTACAGTAAAGATTTTGAACTTTAATATATTTTGTTCATCTAGACCCAATGTGTGATTTCAGTGTTCCCTAAATTGAAATGAAAATTCTAAGGGCTGTGAGCGAGGGTGGAGAAATGGGAGTGCAGATGTTTGGGTCTCTTAGTGTAAAACCACTTTAACTGTTGAGGAATTTGATTGATCAATCTCACCTTTGGTCTTGAGGTTAACGGTGACACCCTCAGATCTCTGAGTAACAGTGGCCGCAGCAGAGGGTCCTGGGACACGTTTCCCAGCAAAGACACTCACAGCGCAGCGGTAGACACCGGAGTCTGCCGGGTGGGCTGAGAACAGCTTGAGAGAGTACCTCCCCTCTGTCTCTTTCTCCATGGAACCCCCTCCACCCTGGCTGGAGTCATCCCTCCAGGTCACTACACCATCCGGGCTGTAACTGGCAACCTCCTCCTAGGAGTGAGAGAGAGGGAAGGGTGAAGAATCCATATTTTGCCTTTTTTGGCAGTACAGATGGCAGGGTGGAGGGCCCTAAGTCAGATTAATTTTAGTGGTCCCCCGGTTGACACCTGAGAATTCTAAAGTTAATTTCCTGCAATTCAACTAATTTTACCATGGGGCGTAGTGAAAACTTTGCAGTTTAAAAACAAGTTTCTCTGCAAATCTGCACATTTTGCGACAGTGCAGGGAGAATGTTTTGCAGTTTGACAGCCTAATTTCTAGATTTCTACCCATGTTGCCATTGGGTGGAGACATTTTAGGCGTTTTATCCTGCACATTTTGCCATGACTTATGCCAGTGGTTTTCATTATTATTGTCCTTATGCCTAAAATAAATAATTTAATAACAATATTTATATTTTAAAAAATCTATGATTATTTTTTCTTATAATAAAAAATCTTGATTTATTATATCAGTTGGCAAACTTAATTTAGTAGATGTAGCTAGCTAATGTTACCTAATGTTAGCACATTAGTAGCCATCTTGCTTTGGTTTACCTTAGCTACTGTAACTAGCTGTGTACAGGAAAACGTTACTACTTTCAGAGATAGAAGTTAATTGTTAGTACCCTTATTTCTGCTTATTGTCACCTGTTAGCAAATCATTTGGTGCTATGACAATGCGACAAAGTGTTGCCAGATTTCATTGACAGTATACCGCCCAATCAGCAGCACACTCCACAAAAAAAATTCTACTTTTTCTATATAACCTTGTCTGTAAATTGACCCGCCCAAGCCCATTGCCATTAAAAATAGCTCAACTGGGCGGGAAACCGCCCCATCTGGCAAAAGGGCAGCGAGGCAGCGACTGTCACGTAGTGATCTTTAGGAAAAAGGCAGAAAAAAGACATCTGAACTGCAGCTCATAGGCATCTTCCTCCCCCTCATGTAGCTGAGCAGTGCTGCGCACAGGGCGCACTAAACAGACATCGCAGTTGCACTTCACCAAATCAATTCCAGTGTTAATTAAATAATTACACATTTACTCTGACATGTCGCAACCCACCATTAATGTGTCCCTGATCCATTTTGGGTCGGGACCCATAGTTTAAGAAACCCTGCAATAAAGCACTCATTACCAAAATAATAGGCACCCTTGATTAGGGATGCAACTTACAAATTTTGATAATTGATTAATATATTGATTACTACTTCAATTAATCGGAATGCATCAATTAAATGTCCAGAATTAAACATCCAGAATTAAATGCAAGTGTGTTATTTAAAATAAATGTTTTTTGTGTTTTTCTTTTCCTTTTACAATGCCTTCATTAAAACAACTGTAGGCAGTAGTTACAAAACAAATAAAGACATATGCAAGACAGGAAAAGCATTCCAGGGTACTGCATGAAGCTGTTTGAGAGACTTGAATGATACTGTAAATGTTAATGCAAATTGTAATGCATTTAAATGACTCAACGTTTCTTTTGTGGAGAAATATAGAACTGACCAAATTTTACGCCAATGTGTTAAAACATCGTGAATGCTTAGCTAACCGGAGCTGCTCAGCTATACACAAACTCAACATGCTCAAGTAGATCACCGGTTTGTTGGTGAAAAATGTGACATTAACGTTAACACAGCCATGCATTCAAGATGAACAATTTCTCAATTTTAAAACGTAACTCCATGAATAGAAATTATAATGAATGACAAATTTGTATTATATTGTGGCGTTTATGGGTTTCCCGACCGCCTAGTTTAGCTAACTCCAATAAAGGCGAGGAGAGGGACTCTCATTTACTGCCAAATGGCATTTTAATTGAACACTACACAAGTCGGTATTAGGGAGCTGGACAAAACAATAAACCTAGGCTGAATCTCAAATTGCATACTATATAGTATGCCATATTAGTATGCAAGAAGATTAGTATGTCTCAAACCATAGTATGCTGAAAATAGTATGCCAAACGTTCCTGGATGGTCTACTACTTCTGGTGGATTTCCGAAGTACACATCCATGCATGCTTTTTGGGGTAATATAGACCACAACCCCTTGTGTGCAGTAAAAGAGGGGTTTCCACGATTCTCTTGTCTTTTCACTTGATGAAAAAGTCAGTTATCGTCACCTATATTGATAGTTATTATATCAATGTCATTCACGAATGGCTATTGAGCTGTTAAAACGGCCAGTGGCAAAAGCCATACAGTTCATAGATGCTATTTGTGGTCGAAGTAAACTTAATAAGAAACGTTAGTCAGTTTAACTCAATGCTTAATGGTGTCTAGCTAAATATTAATACTTGGCATGATGTTAATGCGTGACAAAATCTAATGTTGAGACAAAATTTTATGACGAGGTAGTCTGTACCAATCGGTCCCTATACTGGCATACTAGCTTACTATGTACTAAACAGTATGTACTTTACCATCATCCGCAAAGTACGTACTTGTAGTAGGTAGTATATGATTTGAGATTCAGCCCTAGCCTTGAACCTAGGCTGAAACAGCTGTATCTAGTTGTAGCATTAAGTAATGGAGTATGTCTTTGGCTGAAGCACAATTCAGAGAGAACAAGAGGTCTCAATTCACCTACTATATACTCCACTCCCAGAAAACCCCTGTGCAGCCCCCCTCCTTTCCTATTACCGTAACAACCCCATAAACAGAACTCAATAGGCACATTCAGTCATTACGCCTTCTGCCCTTCCCATCCCATACGGTTCACTGCAATACTAACGTGCTATGCTGAGCGCTATTCATATTCTATCATCATGGCTACAACACATTCTCTTTAAATACTCATGCATTACAGTCGTGCTCCCGTGCTATGAGAGTTCTGCTTTGCAACTTTTGCAAACTGCTTACATTGAATTCTTAAATGTAAAGTGGTCCCATACTTTATAAGTTTTGGGTCGTAAGCAACTTCCCACCAGTGTAGCCTCCTCCTTTCTAAATATTTTTGTTTTTTGCTGTGTCTCGTGTAGACCCAACTAATCGATAATGACATTTGTTGCCAACAATTTTTATTATCGATTAGTTTTTATCGATTAGTTGTTGCAGCCCTACCCTTGATAAAGATGAGTTAAAATACTGAATAAAATAACACAACACTGGTAATGAAATTTCTAAATTATTAGCACTCAAGGATTCTTAAAAAAAAAAATCTGCATTAATGCTCTACATTTTCTAGTAGAAGCAAAAGTATACAAGTTTAAGTATAAAAAGGGTAATCCACCACAGGAAAAAGAAATCATGAAACTTCTAAGCGGTGAAATCAGAAAATTGTTTTGTAATGCGTCATAGCTATATATTTTACAAACAGGAGACGAGGAATAACACATTATGACAAAGTTGCTTGCAGACTCACAGTGTGTTGCCACAGCTACCGAATACAACCCAAGTTTGAATTTTTTTTTTTGTTGACATGGTGTGTTTTTCACTCCTAAAATTATATTGTGGTTTGTTTAAGCAATTTTACAACTATGTAACTACTTCACATGCTGATAGTGACTTAGTTTTTACTGTGTAAAGACGTCTACTAGCTGCCTAGCCTCTGAACTAATAATATACCCAGTCTGACATGATGACAGCATTGCAGTGTGGGTTTTGCAGATGACATGAGTCACAATAGCCATCACCAGATTTCACATGTTGCTTGATAACTTATTAAAATTAGGAAGTGCTGAAAAATGTCACAATATGTATATAGTTGTTTAATATTTAACCTATTTAACAAAGCATCATAGAAATGTGTGGTTTTGGTTGGATTACCCCATTAAGGAACTGTATTAGATTAAACAATAGAAGTACAGTACAACGAAATGCTGTTAGCATCTAACCAGAAGTGCAAATAGAGGGCAGAAAGTTTTTACAAGTATTAAGCATATGTATATTACAAGTGGAATGTGTAGATGTGCAAAGAAGGCAAATGCAGTACAAATGGCAATACTAAATGTGCAATTAAGGCAAATACAGCTCCAGAAAAAATTAAAATACCACTGCACCTTTTTCTTTCCTTTCCAAAAAAGTCGAAAAAGAAGGTTTTGAGTGAGGAACAGAAGTGTTAAAATTAAGAGACCACTGCAAATTGAATGCTTCTGTTTCAACTTTTTTGGAAAGGAAAGAAAAAGGTGCAGTTGTCTCTTGAAAAAATTAAGAGACCACTGCACCTTTTTCTTTCCTTTCCAAAAAAGTTGAAAAGCAAAGTTTTGAGTGAGAAACAGAAGCGTTCAATTTGCAGTGGTCTCTTAATTTCAACTCTTCTGTTCCTCACTCAAAACCTTCCTTTTCGACTTTTTTGGAAAGGAAAGAAAAAGGTGCAGTGGTCTTTTAATTTTTTCTGGAGCTGTAGACGAGGGCGGAAAGTTTATAAGTATTAAGTATAGTGTATGTTACAAGTGGAATAACAGTTGTTCAGGTATAAATGGCAATTTCTAAATGGCATTCAAGATGAGCAAACGAGGCAAATGAAGGAGTACTGTAGTAAGGTAGCATGAGCAACCATGATGCAGAGATAGCAACACTAAGGTCCTCGAGGTGGACGTGTGTAACAACTGTAAAAATGCAAGTACAATGGCAATACTAAATGTGAAAAGAGGCAAATTGAATGTACAAGGTGCATGTGCAACTGAAATGCAGGGATAGCAGCAGTGAGCTTCTTGAGGCAGACACGGCTTCCTGTTTTACTGGGGTATGAAAAATGAGGTATCAAGCATGTAAAATCCGAAGTCAAAGAATTCCCAAATGAAGAGAGACGTAGTTGTTGACCTTGATAAATCAGAAAATGGGTAGAACAAAGCCTACCAACAAAAGCTACCAACAAATGTAAGGGCCTGGTGTTTGGTAAATGGCACTGGCATGCATAAAAAATTGTGTATTCAAAAAACAAATTCACACCATTTGTATAATATGCTGTTGCATTTTAGGGGGCCAGGGGTCAATGGTATCACTAACACAACCAACAACCAGGACATTTTAGTCAATCACTTGGTTTACTCTGCTGTGAGGTTGCAACTAGGCTGTAACTGGATCTTCTAGCAAGCAAATGATGCCAAGCAGACATCAAAATATATAAAGAAATGGTTAACTGACCAACAAATCTAAATTTTACTATGTCAATCTCAGTCTCCAGATTTCATAATCAGATTGAAAACAAGGGTTTTGAATAAGAGGGCATTCTATAAGCTTAAGGATCTCAAGGATCTGGAAAGTTTCTGTATGTAGGAATAGTTAATGGTCGCTTTCACACTTAACTTGTTTAGTTTGTTTAAATCGAAAGTGAGAACATCTCTCTAAAATGTTGGAGAAAGAAAAAAAAAATCTAGTTGAAAGTGCACAATGCATTGCACAAAAGCTGCAGGTGTAGGGATAAAAAAGACAAGTTGGTGTGGTAAGACAAGCATGACACCAAAAAGCTGTCACCAAAAGCATTGGCACCTTTGCACTTTATTCAAATAATGCTTACTTTCTAGAATATTGTTGAAAAATCTTTTAATATCCACATATGTACATTACCTTTCAAAGGTTTGGCGTCACTTAAAAATGTCCTTGTTTTCCAAGAAAAAAATATGAGATGAGTTTGAATAGCAAATGTACTGTAGCACAATGAATAGGAAATATAGTCATTGACAAAGTGAGAAATAAGTACTTTCAATTTAAATAATAATTGTGTCCTTCAAATCCTCCATTTGCAGCAATTACAGCTTTGCAGACCTTTGGCATTTTAGTTGTCAGTTTGTTCAGATAATCTGAAGAGATTTCATCCCATGTTTCCTTAACAAACCAAATGCCTACGGGAATTGGAGTTTGAGTTTGTAATTAAAATAAAACTGCTATTTTGAAAGCTACACCTTCCTCCTTCCATGACTTTGCCTAAACAGGCTTATATTACATTGTGCCTTTATCAAAATTCGAAACTTATGGAAAATATTTACCGGTTTTTTTTTTTTTTTTTTTTTTTTTACAGTTTTCCGACTTAATCGCCAATAGCCCACGGCACATAACGTTGGTACCCAAATGGTACCCAGGCGCTAATCACACGTCACTGAATGCATGACGTCAATGAATGAATGTGCGATACTCCCAGATGAATGATAGAGTCATGGTTGAATTTGAATGAACTTACAAGTGGAATACAAGATTTCCATGACCATTAAACAATTTAATTAGGCTATTATTGAAAAATAATACAAATGATATAGGCTACTTGACATTTCAACGTATGTATCACACTTTACCGTTTTTCAATAGGAGATTCAGCTTCTTGTGTAGGCTAATTCATGTAATTAATCTAAAATGTCAATCTAAATATTTTAAGAAACGAAATACCAGACATTCTTTACCAATAGCCTACCAACCATTTCAACAAAGGTATTACACGTTACTGTTTATTTTAGGAGTGAAAGAAAAACAAAAATCACATACACACCCTATCATCTATCTTTGAATTTTCTCTGCTTATTTTACCTGAAGAGTTTGATTCTACAAATGTATTAGGCTAAATAATTATTCACAAAATGAAATATCAACGATCATCAATTATCAATTCAACAAACGTTTTACACCGTTACTGTTTTCATTAGGAGAAAAACAGTATCGCATACACATCCTATCATCTCTCTTTGAATTTTCTCTGCTTATTTTACTGAAGTGTAAGATTCTACAAATGTATTAGGCTAAAAAATAATTCATAAACAGAAATACCAACTAAAAGGAGGTACTAGTCGCTGGCCTGTTGCGGTGTTGGCTGCTATCAACGCACACATGCTGTACAAGCAATGTCTCAACAAGACAATCAGCTGAAGACATTTCATAATGGATCTGGCATGTGAGCTTTTTGAAAACTACATGAATGCCAAGACAGTCAAAAAGTAAGCCACCAAGGAGGCAGCAGGTCCCACTCTTCCTCTTCCTATGCCTCGGCAGCTCACACCCGGCATGAAGACAGTGTCAAGTCGGCAAGAGCACATGGAACAAGACCAATGAGAACTGTGTGCAGTGCAACCGTTTTTTTTTGCCAGTCTTGCTCACACAAACCCCCAAAGCTGTGTGCTGACTGTGGGGTAGAAGTTTGAAGTTCGAGCAAGATGTATAAATGCATGGGTTTTTGTAGCCCACATCACCCAAAGCAATGACAAATGACGTTTCTATATTATCCTTTTACTCTGCTAATCGAATTTACAAATAAAATTAATTGAGTAATACACTGCAATGTTTTTCCTTGAAGAGAAGGCCGTGAAGGGCAGTTATAAGCTGTAGTAATGAGGATCTGGTGTGCGTAACGATGGGAAGTGCGCCGTTATGTGATGATGCACACTTTTACAGGTGTGCGTAAAAGTGGGGAGTTTGGGGTGTTCCGTGAATGCGGAGCTAGCAGCTGGGGCTGGCGTGATCACGGGAGGCACCGTGACAGGGGTGGCTACTGTAAATCATCCTTTCCTTTATTTATTTATCAAATTTATTGTGTTTATCAAGCAACCATGCTTTAGGCCTATGTATGGCTATTCATGCGGATATCCTTTGATTGTTGAAAAATGGTTGATAATGTCTGTTATTTTACCTTGTACATCATCAAAACGAGATCAAAATTAAAAATTATTGAAAAATTAATCCATTCTAATTTGAGTGTTATGTCATTTTCATTTCGTACATTTGTAGGGCCTAATAAACGAATTAAAGTACTATAGCCTGTGTTCTTAGAAATAATCGTTCTATGTATTCTTTTTTTAGTCGTTTTCTTTCGTATGATAAGACCTTCAATACAAACACATTCTTGTATATTTCAAATTCATTAACCATTTAAAACAAACAAATTCTGTAATACATTATTTTTTTTAGACCATTCTATATCGTTTGATGACGATCCAGTAGATGAGCTGATGCTCTGGCTGGATGGTGATGCTGCTGAGGAGAATGTGTATGCTAATAGGGCCGATTAGTATGCTAATGATGAGAAACGGTGTTCGGCTCTGGCTATTAATGTTTGTCTGAAAGGCTTGACGGTTCTAGTGTTAAAGGAAAGGTTCACTATTTTTGAACCTGGGGCCTTTTCGCAGATTATTTAGCATAATCCTGGACTGTAGAGACAATTTTTTGGGAATTATTACAGTTTTGAGGTTTTTTGATTTTTTAAAGGAAGCCTCTCTTTGGGCTACAATGGAAGTGAACAGGGCAACCGATATAGCGTTAGAAAATAAATGATATATTCAGTTTTCCAAAACAGGAAGACCAGGGTATATTGATATGTCTCCATATGTTCTCCGAAAAAATTTGTGCCAAAACGAGCATTGTTTCAATGGTTATCGCTGTTTATTATTTCTAGAAAATGTATAAGCAGCTGCCACGCAGATTAATCAGTCTGTGAGGAGGCTGTATCCATAACCAGTTGTTTACACGACTGTCGTTTACGTTAGCTACTATAAACTACGAGCTCAAACAAAAAGGCAAGTTGAATCAGTTGCAAATAAATCGATGCAAATCTGTCTGCGAGGAGGATTTATCCTGCAACCGTCTTTGTTTACAAAACTGTAGCTCACGTTAGCTAGTATAGACTACTAGCTCAAACAAAAATGCAAACAAGTTCTATTAGCTTCTGATAAACAGACACGAATCTGTCTGCGAGGAGGCTTTATCCAGCAACCGGCTTTGTTTACAAAACTGTAGCTCACATTAGGAGTTGGATTCATTGCTACCTAATGCCATCGAGAACCTTGATGTGTCTGTGGATGTGGCTGAATCGGCGCCAGCATCTGCAACAGATTGCACTGACTTTCAAGCTCTTATCAACCGGCCAGTTTTGGAAACCTTCCACGTCACCAAAGAAACTGGAAGAGGTAGGCACTGGGGTGACCAAACGGACAACTCTCAATTCTGTAAGTAATGAAATCTAGCTAATTGTCTATATATGTCTATATATATAGGCATGTAATATAGCTATTACATGCCTATATATATAGACATATATAGACAATTAGCTAGATTTCATTTCGTTAACACAATAGGGGACTGCACATTCTTGAAACATTTTGAAAAATGTAAATTGTGCTTGTTGCTAGCTAGTAAACTCCAATGAGGTCTATTGTAGGAGGAAATTGGCTCTAACCAAGCGCCGTCCACAGGGTATGGCATGATGTTGCAAAATGATAGCCTTCCTTCTTCAAGATCCTTTTTACCCTGTTCAAATCTCCCACTTTACCACTACCAAAGCACCATCAAGCACTCCTCCAGCATCTTTTCATTGGATCTGCATCTCACAAATGTTTTTCTTTGTGATCCGAACACCTCAAACTTAGATTTGTCTGTCAATAACACTTTTTCCCAATCCTCCTCTGTCCGGTGTCTGTGTTCTATTGCCCATCTTAATCTTTTATTTTTACTGGCCAGTCTGAGATGTGTTTTTCTTTGCAATTCTGCCTAGAAGGCCAGCATCCCGGAGTTGCGTCTTCACAGTTGACGTTAAAACTGGTGTTGTGCGGGTACTATTTAATGAAGCTGCAAGTTGAGGACCTGTGAGGTGTCTGTTTCTCAAACTAGACACTCTAATGTATTTGCATCAGGGCCTCCCACTGCTCTTTTGATTCTGGTTAGAGCCAGTTTGCGCTGTTCTGTGAAGGGAGTAGTACACAGCGTTGTACAAGATCTTCAGTTTCTTGGCAATTTCATTCACGGAATAGCAATCAGTTCTCAGAACAAGAATAGACTGATGACTTTCAGAAAAAACTTATTTGTTTCTGGACATTTTGAGCCTGTAATCGGACCCACAATTGTTGATGCTCCAGATACTCAACTAGTCTAAAGAAGGCTTCTATAAGTATTGCTTCTTTAATCAGCAAAACAGTTTTCAGCTTCGCTAACATAATTGCAAAAGTGTTTTCTAATGATCAATTTGTCTTTTAAAACTTGGACTAGCAAACAACATGCCATTGGAACACAGGAGTGATGGTTGCTGATAATGGGCCTCTGTACGCCTATGTAGATATTCCATCAAAAATCAGCCATTTCCAGCTACAAGTCATTTCCAACATTAACAATGTCTACACTGTGTTTCTGATCAATTTGATGTTATTTTAATGGTAAAAATGGTTTTTTTTTCAAATAGATGGACATTTCTAAGTGACCCAAACCTTTGAATGGTAGTGCATATCTTCAGTTTGCAACTGAACAAAACACTGAAAACTGAATAATTTATTAAATCATAGCTTATTCCAAGAAGGAATCCTCAAATGGCCCAGACAATATCATTGGCACCATCTAGAAGTAGTTTGAAATAATTTGATTTTAAGCAAATAATTTTATTTTCATTTGAAACTGAACTTATTTTTGGTGAATTGCAGGTGCCTACTATGTGAAAATGACTTATTAAACCAGACTGAATAAAGAAAACGTCTCCTGTTTTATGTCACTGAATGTACCGCAAAAATCAGAAAAAAAGAAAGAAAACTTTATGTACATCCATATCAAGAGACTTTGATGTTCCTTTTTTTATTGTATGTAATGTTATCAAGAAAGCCCATTCTACTGTGGTCAACCTCTCTGTATGTGGCAACAAGAGATCACTTGATAGAAGATTGCAGTGAACGATTGTTTGAATGATACAGTAAGCAACTACATGAAATACACAAAGATTTAAGCTAACCATTAGACACAAAGTACAACAGTTTCAAGTTGCAACTTCCATCGCCAATTCAATGAAAGGGGGTTGTATGGTTACAGACCTACTGCTAAGAGTGAGACTTAAGAAAGCCTGTCTGCAATTCGCCAACACACACCTGAACATACCACAACCTCCTGCAAACAGATGAGACCAAATTAGAGGTTTTTGATAAAGGACACTATCTCTATGTTTACAGAAAACAAAATAAAGCCTTCAAAGAAAATCTTTTAACAACAATCTCTAAGCGTTTGGGAACTGAGGAGACCAATTGCTGTAGTTTTAAAAGTGAAATGTTTTCCCATTCTTGCTTGATATAGGATTTCAGCTGCTCAACAGTTCGGGGTCTCCTTTGTCGTATTTTTCATTTCATAATGCGCCAAATGTTTTTGATGGGTGACAGGTCTGGACTGCAGGCAGGCCAGTTTAGCTCCCAGACTCTTTTACTACGGAGCCATGCTGTTGTTATATGTGCAGAATGTGGTTTGGCATTGTCTTTCTGAAATAAACAAGGCCTTCCCTGAAAAAGACCTTGTCTGGACGGCAGTATATGTTCCTTCAAAACCTGTATATATTGTTCAGCATTAATGGTGCCTTCACAGATGTGCAAGACACCCATGCCATGCGCACTAATGCACCCCTATACCATCAGGGATGTTGGCTTTTGAACTGTGCACGGATAAGAAGCCGGACGGTCCCTTTCCTCTTTAGTTCGGAGGACGCAGCATCCATTAGTCCCAAAAATAAATTTCAATTCATCAGACCACAGGACAATGTTGCATTTCGCCTCAGTCCATCTTAAATGTGCTTGGGCCCAGAGAAGGCAGCAGCAGTTCTGGATCTTGTTTATGTTTTTTTCTTTGCATGGTAGAGTTTTAACTTGCATTTGTGGATGCAGCAACATACTGTGTTCACAGATAATGTTTTTCATAAGTGTTCCTGAACCCATTCAGTGATTTCCACTACACAATTGTGTCTGTTATTTTTGCAGCGCCACCTGAGAACCTGAAAATCACGACCATCCAATATTGGTTTTAGGCCTTGCATACAGAGATTTCTCCGGATTCTCTGAATCTTTTAATATTATGTATCGTAGATGGGATCCCCAAACTCTGCAATTTTACATTGAGAAACATTATTCTTAACACTAGAACCGCCAAATGCCTACGCCAATTGGCGTTTGAGTTTGTAATTAAAATAAAACTGCCATTTTGAAAGCTACACCCTCCTCCTTCCATGACTTTTACTAAATAGGCATATATTACATTGCTCCATTGTCGGAATTCTAAACTGATGAACAGAAAACTATTTAGAGACTGTTTACTTGTTTTTTTTTTACCCAGTTTTCCGACTTAATCCCCCAACAGCCCACACCACTTAGCATTGGTACCCAAATGGTACCCAGGCGCTAATCACCCTCACTGAATGCATGACGTCAATGGATTAATGCGTGATACTTCCAGATGAATGAAAACTTCATTAGGCTATTATTGAAACATAATACAAATGATATAGGTTACTTATCACACAGGTTACCGTTTTTCAATAGGAGATTCAGCTTATTGTGTAGGCTAATTCATCAAATGTAAATCGAAAATGTAAATCTACATTATTTTAGGAGGGAAAGAAACTAAATCACACACACATCCTATCGTCTCTCTTTGAATTTTTTAATATTTATATTAAAAAAGATTAATATTCTACAAATGTTTTGGGCTAAATATTTATTCACAAAACGAAATTCCAACGATGTCTTTTTCTAATAACTCCTCTCGTTTTTCGATAACTTATTCATGTCACCTATAGAAGGATCTTATATGCCAGTAATCTAGGAGACCAGAGCTATGCATTGGCATTGAAATCAACTGGATTGCCCAACTACTACCCCCGGGAGAGACGTGCAAATACGCGCTGTTCACAGCCTATTTCGGACCTCTTCTTTTTCTATGAAATCTTTTGTTAGTCGTTTTTTTCATATGATGAGACCTTCAATAAAAACACATTCTTCTACTTTTCAAATTCATTAACCATTTGAACAAACAAATTCAGTAATTCATTATTTTTTAGACTATTGTATATAGTTTGATAACGACCCAGTAGATGAACTGACGCTCTGGCTGGATGGTGATGGTGCGGCGGAGAATGTCCATGCTAATAGGGACGATTTGTATGCTAACGACGCCAAACGGCATTAGGCTCTGCCGGTTACTGGGGGTCAAAAAGGCCTGGCGGTTCTAGTGTTAAACTGTTGCACTATTTGCCCACGCAGTCTTTCACAGAGTGGTGAACCCCTCCCCATCCTCAGTTCTGACAGACCCATCCTCTCTGGAATGATCTTTTAATACCAAATCATGTTACTGACCAATTTAGTTGTGCGATATTCCACCAGGTTTAGTTTTTTTTGCATTACACAACTCTTCCAGTACTCTTTTGTAGCCTCTGGCTCAACCTTTTTGAAGTGTTGGCATCAACTTTTTCCAAAAACAATAACATTTCTCAGTTTCAACTTTTGACATGTTCTCTTTGTGCTATGTTCAATTAAATACAGGGATAAATGCACATCAATGCATTCTGTTTATATTTGCATTTTACGCAGTTTGACAACATTTTGGAAACGGGGTTGTAGTATGAGACAGTATTTTTTAAATTTATTTTTTTACAGGTTATGATAAAAGTCAGCAACACTCAATATAATTCATACCTTTCAAAATTCACCTCACTGTCCTTATATAGACAAACAAAATGTTACCACCTAAGCCCTATTTTCATTAATTTTTTGGGATCAGTATATTTTCAGGCCTATGCTGGAAGTCAACTCATCTATTTATGTTCATATGATAGGATATGAATGTCTAAATAAATGTAAATTATATCATAGGACATCTGTAAAATATCCCAAACAGTGTGACGTGTTATTTTGCTGTTGGACTATTCTCAGAACAATAATTATATAGGATTATAGCTACATCTTTGCAGTGCCATTGTCCTCAGCTTCATGGGACATTTTTTTGAATTTCAGGAAATTACCTTTAAAATTACAAACATATCCTTGAAGAATTTGTTGAGTTTCTAGAAATCGTTTTAAAATTATTACATTTTATGGGGTGAGGGGGCCAACGTCGCCTATCGCTGTGCACCTAGCTACGCCCCTGACCAAGCCCACCACCTAAGCCCCTTTTTTATCCAGAAAAAAACCCTGCAATCAAACGATGTTGAGGTTCCATGATACACAGTGTCTGCACAAAGAATTCAGACCAATTTATTGAAAAAGAAAAACTGAAATGTATCATGCATCGGGCCTAAGCATATGGAGTTGTGATTTGCTACTGTCAACGGGATTGAAAGTAATTTATTTTTGCACCAAACATCTGCCCAAAGATTGAAAGATATTTCCAGCCATGTTATCTTAAGAAATGCTTAATTTTGATTCCCTTGAATAATTAATAAACTCAAATGTATTCCACATTTTGGACAATTACAGTATAGCTAACAACCTGTGTTGTTAACATACAGCCATTTTCACTCATTTTTGTCAAAGGGTGCAAAACATTTTAATTGTGATTAGGCAAAGGTCTTTGTTTACCTAAGACAAATGGGAACCTATCACGTAAATTGTATTAATAGCAAAGTAGAGCATTTATAAGGCACACTGATGACAATATGCCATTGGAAACCACATCACTTTTTTTTACCAGAACATATAGCACATTATATTGGAAATATGTTGCCAGTTGGGTTGCACACAAAAGAATTGTCAATAAAAACAATACTAACCTCACCCACTCCCCCGGTAACAACCCGGTCCTCGCTGCTCACGGCCCTCGTCCTTATCCACTTGACCAGCAGGCCTGACCGGCCCCCAGAGGCCAAACCAGAGACCTCACAGGTCAGCGTGAGAGGAGAGCCTAACTGGACAGTCACCTCACCACGTGGTGTGGATGTCACCCTCAGGGAGTCGGCTGAAGACAATGAAGTGGGGAAGAGAGAAACACAGTTTCTGGTTTAGCTAAAGAATTACAGTTATAGGGAACTAGATTGGGAACTGTCATTTTTTCTCCCCTCCCCATTCTGTGATGTTCAACTCGTATTTAGGGCCATGAATCGTGACAACAATTCCAAAGCAAGAAATTTCACCAAATTGGGTTAGGTCAACTTACAATTTTGTGAACTTCCATTACAGAAGAGGCATTAATTGGCGCATTCAGAGTCATGTATGGACTGAATTAGTATTGGTCATAATCCCAGTAAAAGCATAATGACAGCAGCAAAATATGACTGCAGCAATTGTTGTTATTCCACCATTCATTTCTTCCATAGGGGATTTTTAGATCCACTTCAAATGTCTGTGTTTTGTTTTGGCTTACCCTGCCTCTGCATTTTTATTATTGAGTACATCTTGTCAGTGTAAGGTCAGGATTATCACACACTGACTTTTTCAGACAATGACTGTACACTTCTTAGTTTTACTCCTCCATTGTATTCACCTTTCCTTATGTCTGCAGACTTGTTTTCCCAACCTATGAGCAAACTATCCTTTACATGGAATTGCATTGGATTGATAGCAATTAACAAATCCAGGACAATATATGCTTATTTTCCTTATTTTTTATCAGGAATTATATACAGTTTGGTGAAATATTTATAAAAGCAGAGTAATGTCCTTGATGACTTATTGTTAAATTATGAAGATCATGTCATGCATTAGTGACGGTGAAGAAAATAGAGACAGACGGACTTTTTGTTTGGCCTGCTCCGATTGGAGAGAAAATTTTTCCGAATTTCTTTGCTTACTGTCGAGTTTCTTATATGATTGTAATTGTCTAATTGATTGTATAATATGGTTTTGATGAAAGTATTGATATCAAAAAATATATTTGAAAACAACAAACCCATTTACTGTCATGCAAAATGCCATGTACTGTAGTTCCAAGAAATCATTAAGCATGATTGAAAAAAACAGTGTCTGCTCTGCATCCAAATTCACTTAATATGACACTGTTAATAAAGACAACAGTATGTACTTACTTCTCTTGCCCTTGCAAAAAAATGATACTGGCTATCCTATTTAATGAACTGCATACGCTAAGTTTAATAATTTTACAATCAGTGACACTATAAGCCAATGGTCTGACGGGGTTCCTCAAAGACCCACAGTAGATAGGCCAAGTACCCCCAGTGACCTAGTACCCCTGGACCACTACAATAGACAAAAGGAGAAGCTCCGATCTATTGTCTTTCACAAACAATTCAAACCATTATAATAATATAAAAGAGCAGTGTCTGGCTGATGCTCTGTGTAATGCAGTTATGGATCTTACAACCGGTAACTGTTCTAGTTCGACTTTTACAACACTGCCACAGTAATAAGACAATACTTTGTGTTTAGCTGCTACTATAGAAAAAAAGACCTAGCAGTTACGGCATCTGACCATTAACCAAGAGGCTGCTAATTCAAATTTCCAAACTGGGAAGGTATAAATGTAATTCTGTCCTTGAGCAAGACAGTTACCACTAATTGCACCTATAAGTCCCTCTGGATAGGTGTCTGCAAAATGTAAACTTGAGCTTATTTGCCTATCGTTCTCAATGCCAGAGATTATGTTGACGCCATACACTGGCTTTGGTGTCTAGTTAGCACTCACAAAATACTGCATCTTGTATCTGATAGGAGCACATGGTATCAGTGGCCAAGCTAGTGACAGCATGACTGTCCAGATACAGAGGCACAAAGCCTGAGGATAGTGGTTTCTTTTTAACCACCACATCCATACTAACCTCAAAAGCACAGAAACAACTTCGATATAAACCATTCAAATTTGGCCTTAGTGGGAGTCAACATAGATTTCGAAGTAAGGGACCTAATGAGTAGGGTATTTGTCACTATTAAATTAGCAAAGTTAGCAAATCACATGACAGAGGTGTGGCTCCAAATTTGGGAGACATGCATGGGGAGGGTTAGAGGCAAGGTGCTGTAGGAGATGATTGGTTGGTAGATTAAGCCAATGCCTATTCACCGAAAAGTTCTCCAGGTCTTGCGTTTTGCCGTGTTTAATGCATTACTCCACTGGGGTCTTAACGTGTCTGGTGCATGACTGAGTGAAATAACTGCCATACAAAGAAGAAAGCTAAGTATAAAAGAACAATACCTTTCCACACTACAAGTGTATAACGTGCCCTTAATAAGGTCCTCGACTTGTATAATCTCAAGGCAAAAGAGGACTGGCCACTTCCCAGAGCTGGTTTACTCTGTAGGTTTCTTCCTAGGTTCCGATCTTTCTAGGGAGTTTTTCATAGACACTGTGCTTCAACACTGGCTCTTTGGGGTTTTAGGCTAGGTTATCTGCCTAAACATTTTGTTATAACTGCTGATGTAAAAAGGGTTATAAAATAAATGTGACTGTATGAGTGCAACCTGCAATCTCAAAGTGTCAAACCTGTTAACTGGTCTGTAAAAACATAGCCTCAAAAACACACAAGTGAGCACACGCCGAAGAGTACCTAGTGGCTGCACGGTGAGGTTCCCAATCTCCAGGCTCCTCTGAGCAATCTTCTGCCACGTTCCGTTAGGATCCAGGATCCACTGTGATGCCTCGCAGAAGTACGCCCCTGAGTCCTCCGGGACCACTGCACTCATCCTCATCACATACACATCCATCCCTCCAACGCCGCTGTTTTTCATCAGTGTCAGCTCTCCATCGTCATACCTCTTCTGGTAGGAGTCCCCCCGGCCGGGCCTCAAACCCAGTTCTTTATCTATAGCTATGATGTCTCTCTCTGTCCCTGTCGATGACCCTGATCCGGTCGTGGCAGCACGAACGCTGAACGTGATGGACAGGTGAGTGTGCTCTTTTGACTTGACCGCAGCAGAACAGGTGAGAGTTAGCTCCGCCCCCTCCAGGAATGGCTGCCCAATCAGAGAGCGGGTGTAGCTGATCAGGAGAGTGTCAGGGATCACTAAAGGAAGAAATAGGAGGAAAGGAGAATGACAAAAAAGAGAAAGAAATAGAGGGAAAGCAAAAAATGTAAAAAGAGCAAGTACAGAGATGATATATTATACTATACTGAACCTTTCACATAAATCTAATATCTCCTATACATATGCTAAAACAATACCCACCTAGTGCGACATTACTAAGTTAGCAAAAGCTAAGAAGCTAGGCTAAATGCTACTAGTTTGTTACTCTGCGTTGCTAGTGGTTGCTAGCAGGCGGTTGGTAGCCAGTCACCGTAATGTTACCAGCTTACAATTGAGGTAAGTTAACCTGAAACTATACAACAAAACTTATGCTTAAAATGCTTCAGCTTTTTTTTTTTTTAAATATATAAATATGGTAATTTTGCAACTCTAGATTTTGTTGAGATGACAGACTATTAAAAATAGGTCGAGACTTCAGATTAGATATTAGATTTTCACATAACTTTAGTTATGAGCATAGACTGTATGGTAACGAGTTGTTTATTTCGATGTCACTTGATTATTTAACTTTACTTGTCAGTGACTGGAGTTAGTTGAGGTGATAGCAAAAGGACAAACCGCTAGGAGTGTCACGAGTGACAGCGCCAGCACCACACCTGTCACTCAATAGGCCACGCCCCCTAATTATAAGACTTAATATAATTTAAACGGATGAGTTATAAAAAATTCACACACCCCCCCACAGTTGTCAAAAAGGGGAAAATAAGCAATATACACCAAAACCATTTTTTTAAAACAGGCTGTAAACATGTTTATTTCTGCTGTAAAGTTGGGCATTTTGCCATAGAGATCTATGGAGATTGCTCCCTTATGCAGCGAGCGTCAAGTGGCCATTCAATGAATTGCAGTTTTTGGTACTTCTAGGTAGGCTTCATTTTTCAGCCTCAGAGTCTGCCCCTTGATGTATCCACATTTTATATAAAGTATATCAGAGGGGCATTCGGTAAAGCGCAGGGGAGCAGGGACTGGGGTACCACCTTTACCTAATTTTGAGCCAGGAAAACTTCCGTAAATGTGGTTTGCATTACATTTCTTTTTAAATACCATAAGCCTATAGGGTTAAGAGTTAAAAAATAAATCTGTGCTCCCAAGCCAGCCACCAAGGCTGGACATATTCCTGTACAGTATGGCAGAGAGAACAGAGTCCATTTCAGAACATGGAGATAACTAAATATACAGCCTTGAGTCAACCAGGAAGTAAGCAGAGAAGGAGTGTTGGTATAGGATAAGCTTCCCCCTGTCCAAATATAATAATGTTGAGTATGATCTTAAAATGGAAAGTGATTCTAGACCAACATTATGAATACAGGAGCAGACTAGTGCTGTGTGTATGTATATATATATATGTGTGTGTGTGTATGAGAGACAGAGTCTTCCACCTGCTCCGGTCTACCTTTGACTGCCACAGAGGCGCTGTAGTTCCCCTGGTATTTGGAGTCAGTGCTGGGGGTATAACACTCGTACCGACCCTGGTCATCTGCGCGCAGCCTCTGGAATACCAGACGAACATTGTCCCCTGAATCCCTCTCCACCCTCACCTCTTCGGACCTCACCCGCGGCTGGATGGGTGGATAAGTAGGGTTTAATGCAATTTAAAATAGCTAATTTAATTTAAGAGATATTTTTTCAGTGCTCTTTAAATGTACACAATCATTTTGTATTCCAAATATCTCCAAGCATTTGGTCAAGGATATGACTCAGGTGTATGCATTTAAAAACGTTGTTTAAAAAAAAAAAAAATTCCATAGTACCTGGAAAGGGGCATAGGGAAACCCTGCATCCCGGGTGGAGATCACTCCCATCTGTCTTCCCTGAGAGTCATCCCTGTAGAGGTACCATTCAAAGTCCTGAGTCCTGGATCCCTCGTAGCCTGTTACAGCACAGGGAATGGACAGGGAGAACCCTGCCACGCGGTACAACGGGCCGGGTGGAACAATTACCTCGCGACACATGACGTACCGGACCACTGGTGAGGAGAGGGATAAAGGGGGTGGTTTAGAAAACCTTTCACGTCCCAATAAGACTGTAGTTCAGGTAAACCAACAGCAATGAAACCGTCATCTCTACATAGCAGCGCTTCAGATGTTTAAAAAGAGCAGGTCCCCTTTGTCATCTAATGTGCAGAGAATCCCAGTAATCCCCTAGCAGATAAATGCATTTCCCATCCCTTTATTGGGGGCGGGGGGTGGCAAGACAGACAGTGATGGGAATCTGTCAGTTGCACACATGCTGTGTAGGTCACCGTCTGGTTTCATATACATGCAGTGGCACGCCAGCAGTCAATAAACTGACAAACTGGGCCTGACATGAAGGCTATTGTACAGGAGGTTGATGCATCAGTAGCCTAGTATATAAAGAAAGCCTGGAGCGTGGACGAGTTTCAGACAACAACATGCTCCCACTGATGATTTTGGTTAGTCATTTACCGGGATAACTTAGTTCATTGCAAACAATTCAATGCACATTAGAGGTCCCATATCATGTCTGTCATATAAACAAACTGCCTCGCACATGTCAATAATAGTTTAAAGGTCAGATAAAACTTGTTTTTATTTCATTCTGTACTGAGAACTTGAGGTTACTGAAACTTCTCATTCTAACATTAAAAATGTCTGAAGTTCCGTACCACTATTTCTGCCCTAAACAAATGAAGCATTGTAGCAGGGACAAAACCTAACATGAGTTATGACAATCTCTCCCTCTCACACACACACACACACACACACACACACACGCGCGCGCGCGCACACACACACACGCGCGCGCGCGCGTTAGGACAGGAACCTCCCTGTGATGACATACAAATTTTCCAAATGTGATGATAAAACAACCATGTAACACTAAATGCTGATGCGACCGAAGAAAACAACCTACAACAGAAAGAACCTTGTTAGCTGGGTGATGGGTCACAAAACACACCCTTCGCGTGCAAAACCCATATAATCTATTTACTAGAAGAACTGGAAATACAGGAGTCAGGGCGGTTTACCATAGGCCCGTACACACCTGCCGAAGTATTAGAAGTCTCTATACAAGCCGCAAGTAGACATAACAATGGCGTCAATTAAATAGCAAGCCAATGAGCCGAGACACGGGCCTGCTTAAGAGGAAAAGGCTCAGGAGATGCATGCAACAGTTACTGTCCTGTCTGCGGCCAATTTAAATTAAGGCAGTAAATTCAACCTGGGTAGTAGCATAGCTAGTGGGTAATTGGTGAGTCACTATGCTCAGCGCTGTCTTTGTATTATTTTAAACAGTGTGTCTGTTCTCAGTCTGGCCAGGCTGGATAACAGCTTTAACAATCTTCAAGTGACGACGTTGTATTTATGCGAGAAGCCCTGTCAGAACATTGTGATCCCGTGCAGAGAAAGAGTGTCTGTCGTCTTTACGTAGAAGTAGACGCTAACTCAGTGCACCGAGTCCGACCAGTAGTAAATGTCCATAGGTTCTTATCGAGCCACTAACTGTAAGACGACCATAAAATCAATGCACACAAGAGAATTATCGGCCAATAACTTCCCCATATAACAATACAATAGCCAAACCCAAAAAAACAAACAGATGAACACGGTTTTCAGAGCAATGTGTATGAAATATTAGCTGTCGTAGGACAGATGAGCTATTTACTGAGAACCACCTCACCCCATAGTAAACAGTGTAGAGTTGTCCTTCGCCACGAAGCCATCATCATATGTCCCTTTGCGGCCAGCAGATTATGTTGATTCAGATTACTCTGCCGGTATGGTTGTCTCGGAATGCATTTTCTCTGTTTTCAATATTGAATTCAGCAGCTGGCAAAGCGACATTCATTTAGACGCTCCAACATCAATGTAATGTCCACTTAACATTTGGTGTTTAAATATTGCATACAGCAGGCTATTAAATGTATTCCCGATGTTGCGCTAGCTATTCAAGCTAACAACAATATTAATCCGATAAGAGCAGCCTAGTTATTACGGCGCAATTCGTTTAACCTTTTCTTGCATAAGAATGTTCGGTGAACCGGAATTATCAATATAATTTTTCTATTCGCATACGGATTATTTCCCTCCTATCTACAGCAAATATTTGCATCCCGTTCTTAGGTCGACTCAAACACGGCGTCTAGTCTGTGCGATAGCTGGTGTCACAGCGGGTAGGAGAAGAGGGAGTGGGTCTGTAGTGCTGCGACTCCGGGAGGGTTTTGGGCAAGAAAACTGTTTAAAAAATGAACGAATCATTGGCCAAAAAAGAATAGACCGCATTCTAAGCCAATCAAAATGGAATGCGCTGAATCGGTTGAACCAATTCAGTCGACCTATATAACTCGGAAACGGCGCCAGTTTATAAGGACACCCTGCTTCGCCTGTCCAGTGTCCACAGTATTATATGATTGTAATAGCAGGTTACCCAGTCCAGTGCATGATGACCATAAGAAAAACGCGTTTTTGTCCAGCACATGAAAACGGAAGATACAGGCAAGAATCCAAAACAGACATTTGAGGCAGCATTTCGAGGCAATACGATTCATTCAAACGGTTCATCAGAAATACAACATAGATAAGGCAACATACCCTAAAATACAGTGTCAACCAACTCATAAAAATAACATCTGGTAGTTACGTGATTACTAAATGTGATATTTTAGAGTAGTTTTGCATTGTATGCCTCGGCTGTTGTGGGCTTGTTTCTAGACTCTTCCAAAGCTGACTGCTCCCAGATCTGTTTGAGTTAACAAGGTAAACGGTTATTTTATAATCATGACCTTTCTATGGAGAAACAGACTAACATCCAGGCAAACAGAAACCATTTACAGAAACATACTGTAGTGACACTCAGGAGCACCCAAGGATATTTGCAGGATGACGTAATTTCTGTCCATGAGCAAATGTGATAAGCAAATGATACAGTGGGTTTCTGTAATTGCTGTTTGTGTGTGTGTGTGTGTGTGTGTGTGTGTGTGTGTCAATCTGTCTCTGTTGGGTGTGTGGCTGTTTTAGATTGCTGTAAGGGGGAGCTACAAAGTGTTGGTTGGACAGGATTCTTTTCTTTCCATTATATAGTATGTGCTGTACAATATAGGGCTAATAGGAATCTTCCCAGGTATTCCTGCAGGTCTTCTCTACTGTTTATAACAAATAAACAATTTTATCTTAAATTTAACCCATCCTAGTAAGGACCACAATTTTGCTATGATGCCCAATTTCACACTGTGATCTAGTTGAATCTTAAATGGAAATGAATGTTTTCTGATCTTTAAAAAAATAAAAGGATATTTTAACTGTTTAGAATAAATATATTTTCTCTTTTTTTCTGAACACACGTCCACCTCCTTTCTTAGAACAGCAATTTTAATATTGTGGCCATTTGTACTCTATGATCCAATCTTAATTGCTTTAGATATTTGATAAATCAGGCCTACAGATTTGGGTCATTCAAATAAGTTACTAAACTAATCATAATTTATTTACATTTAACCATTTTTATTCAATACATTTTAGAACCTTTTCAGTATTTCTACCTGCCACCACCCCACTTAAGATGACATATTTTCTTTATCATAGTATTACATTCCTCTCCGAGAGCCATCACCTTACCATGGTGGAGAGGTTTGTGTGTTCCTGTGAACCTGAGAGCTGTGTTGTCTGGGCCTTAGTGCTCCTGGTAGGGTTTCCCATGGCAAAGTGGTCTCGGGGGAGGAGCCAGACTAAGAATGGTTCAAAGATAAACCAATGCACAATAGAGGAAGAGGAGGAGTTACCCTGCCCAGAGGAAGCCCGGGGCCCCCGTCTGGAGCCAGGCCCAGAGGGAGGGCTCGCAGGCGAGCGCCTGGTGGCCGGGTTTGCCACGGAGCCCGGTCGGGCATTGCCCGAAAAAGCAACGTGGCACCCCCCTCTCCATCCTATGGGCCCACCACTCATGGGAGGAACCGCTTTGGTCGGGTGCGCTGCTATATGGGTGGCAGTGA
>JACXGI010002156.1:0-40675 GCA_016801175.1 Esox masquinongy
GCAGGCCGCGGAGCAGGGACTGGGGCGGCGGCAGGCCGCGGAGCAGGGACTGGGGCGGCGGCAGGCCGCGGAGCAGGAACAGGGGCGGCCGCAGGCCGCGGAGCAGGGAGTGGGGCGAGCCGGATGGCCAGCCGACTGCCTGGCCAGACCACACGGACTCAGGGAGGCTGAGGAACAGGGCGTGGAGTAGGCCAGGCAGGACTTGGGGCGGCTCGTTGCCGTCGTTGGCATCGCCGCTGCCGTCGCTGGCCAGGGTTCTGGGGTGGCCACTGGGGTAGCCAGCGCTCTACTGGGTGACGATAGGGGTCCTCCTCCTCGGAGTCGGAATCCGGCCATCCGAGGAGTTCCCCTACCGTCCACTTCTGCTGCCTCCATTGGTTTAGGTCGGTCATTCTGTCCCGTTCCATGGGGAGACGGAGGCAAGCACAGGGTTGAAAACAGAGTTTCATAATTCAAACAAAAAGGAAAACAAAACCGAGTGCCGTGCGCTACAAAATACAGAACGAACTGAACACTGAGACATAGAACGCCACAATACAACAATGACCGACAAGGACGGGGAGAAAATGCCAGAACTAAATACACAGACTAACAAGGAGAACAGAAACAGGTGGGGGCTAAACACAGGTGAGAGGAATAAACTGATTAACTGAAACGAGAACAGGAAAGACCAAACAAGGACATGACAAACCAAGGACAGGCAGAAAACACAGAGCGGAACGGTCCCAGTTACAGTTTTCTGGCTTCCCTGCCGTCATAACGAGATTATTAGTGTTATTCACTTCACCTGTCAGTGGTCGTAATGTTATGGCTGAGGTATACCCAGGTATGTTAACTCTAAGTTTATTGATCCGGTGTTGTTCAATTGGCTATATTCCTATTTGTTTAATAAGCTTTTTAAAAGTAACCCAAAAGTAATCAGGCATTGTGTCTCCTCAGTTTTCTGGCTTCCCTGCTGAACCCCTGGCCAATCCTGGGATAGCATATTGTCTTGACTACCTTGACAGAAGGGATTAACCTCTCTGATCAAGTGGGTTACTCTCTCATTGGACAAGCACTCCACTAACAAAGCTTAATCTGCTTGGGAGCGGGAGATGGGGGTGGAATTCACACAGGAATGGTAGGATTTGAGTAATCCAAATGTTACGTTACTGATTACAGTGTTAGACGGTAACTTTGTTACAAGTTAAAAAAGTAACCTACCCATCCCTGACTACCAAACACACAGTCCTTAAAACGATTTCTAGTTTTACTGACTCACCTAATGCTGCGTTACATAGCTTGGTTACTGGTGAATTGGCATTGTTAAAATCACTCTCTTGTACTTGGATGTTTCTCTCTCAGAATTTTTTTTTTACCTATGGTTTGTCCAGATAGATTACGCTTTTCAAAATGCACTTGTGGCTGTACCTATGTTTAAACATCATTTTTGCTTTGCAGCAGCCTATTAATGAAACCACCTTTCACCTAGTAGAAACATACTGTCTATAGTGTACGTATATGCTTTAGACCAAAGGTGCTTGTGTACAACATGCACAAACACACACACACACGGCTTTCGACTGCCTGACATGCTTTGAGCACTTGAAAGACGTTTTTTAGAAAAGGGCTTGCCTAATTATGTGTGTTGCCAAACAACCAGCGAGTTAAAGTGCTTCACCGGCCACAACGTGGCTACCAGTCAAGGAGACAGTGGCAATCAGTCATACAATGTGAAGTGTTCAGAAAGATTGGTACATTCTATCACCTGATCACAGTATCAGCAATGTGTTTCCGGACCCTCACTTGGTTGTATTTTCAGGCGAGAGAAACATAGTTAACACAGTTAACACTTTAACACTTAAATTATCCCCTCTCAATGTCTCCTTGTGTCTTTACCTGACAGCAACTGCAAGTGCAATAATGCCTACACCCAATGCAATGGCATCCCCAAACAGTGAGACACAACCCCATCAAAGGTGTCATCAGGTGTTTCACCAAGGGAGTTATTTGTTTAACCTGTCCCTGTGGAAAGACCTCCATGGGAAAAATAAGGTTGAACTACAACTTAGAATCTCGTAGGGCTGTATAACTATTAGGTGCCAAATGTACTCTGTTGCTCTTAAGACCTTTGCTCCTTTCAGTCTCAATGTAGAGTTTCACCTAACCCATTCCTGTGATTTTGTCTTGCTACACTCGAAATAACATTGTCTGTATTTCATGTGTCACATTTAAGATTGTATTTTATCCATTTATGGGTGTCACTTTAAAATTCACAGATAAGATAATGGCAATCATGGTCATTATTAGCAGTGTTGGGGGTAACGAGTTACTAAGTAACAATCACAATGCTTTATGTCAATCCAAAATATCAATAAACCTCAAACCTGAATGTTTAACAAAGGAAAAGTGAGTTTTGATCTTTCTCAGGGGAATATATGTGTGCACAATTATTAGGAAACAATTGGTGTGCAGAATTATTAGGCAACTATATTACAAAAATAATTTCTCCCAACTCACTTGTTTATTTTCAATTTTTAAAGTAAGTGTAACAAATAAGTGAAACAAAATGACAATTAATTAAAATGTGTGTCTTTCAAAAATATTGTGTGACCAATATAGTCACCCTTCTTTGCAATAACTGCCATGAGCCTTCCATCCATGGAGTCTGTCAGTTTCTTGATCTGTTCACGATCAACTTTCGCTGAAGCAGCAACCACAGCCTCCCTAATGCTGTTCAAAGAGGTACATTGTCTTCCCTGACTGTAAATCTCACATTTGAGAAGGGCCCACACATTCTCAATAGGATTTAAGTCAGGTGAGCAAGGGGGCCCAGGTCATTATTCGGGCATCTTTGAGGCCCTTGCTTGCTAGCCAACAGTGGAGTACTTGGATGCATGTGATGGAGCATTGTCCTGCATAAAGATCATGGCCTTCTTGAATGCTGAGGATCCATCTGGTCCATCAAGAGTCACTCTCATTTCATCTGTCCATAAAACCTATGCAATGTGTCTTCAGGTATTTCTTTGCCCAATTTATACGCTTCAACTTGTGAATCTTATTCAGTGGTGGTCTTCTTTCAGCCTCCTTGACCTTGGCCATGTCTCTGAGCACTTGACACCTTGTACTTCTGGACACTCCAGGTTGGTTGCAGTCCTGGAATATGGTGGAGCTGGAGGATAACGGGTTGCTGGTAGCTTCACGTTTAATTCTTCTCAAGTCTTTTGCAATTAATTTGCGTCTTTTCATCTCAATGCATTTTTTGTGCCCCAGTTGACTATTCACAACAAAACATTTTATTGTCTGGTGGCCACGTATCAATAGTTTATCTATTTCAAGAGTGTTGCATCCATCTGAAAGGCATTTTACAATTTTTGACATTTCAGTGTCAGTTAAATCTCTTTTTTGGCACAAAAAACCACACCCTCCCTCATTACACAAATACATATCACCTGAAAATGATTCAATCCAATGAGCATTGAAGTTTATATGGTTTGGAGTTGGAAAATGTGCATAGAAATAATGATACGATCAGAATACTCACTTGCCTAATAAATTGTACACGGAGTGTATGTTGAAGGGAGTGGAAAACAGCTGCTATGGCATCACTTCACCAGGAGAGAGCAGTATTGAACTAGAGGCACCTTGTTTTGCAACTCTGGTGTCCATCTACAGTCCCATACAATGTTCAGGGTTGATCAAGGATGCAGTTGATAGAAAATGTGCTCCCCAAAAACCATACATCAGTCCTCATTACCTACAAGACCATTTTCATTGATGGTCACGTTTGGATATGGTAAGATAATATTAATTTATCCATCATTATTAAGCTTATATAGTGCATTTCAAAAATAATGTCAAAGTGGCAGATGATCTGATGAGAGGCAGCTTTGAATCCTAATGCAGTGGACAGGCTAGCAAGAAACTTGTAAAGTGCAATTGTGTGTGCATTGCCAGAGCGATGAGTAGAATTATTGGGACTCACTCAAAGCATTGCTGTTATATTTTGTTGGTCAGCTGTAACCTACACAGTAGCCTACACCGAGAAAGCAATCCGCTTGATCCATATCAATTGTTATTATGCCCTCTTGCTTTCTTTGTTCTTGTTCCTTTTGTTTTACTACTTTTTAACATTTTAGAGGTGTGTAATTTTCAGAGTATCTGTTATCTGATTCACCCAGTTTTTAGTTTCACTCAGTCGATTTTCATTTAACTTTTAACAGCAGCAACCTACCTGGGTACAAGCTGACTGACTTTACCCAGTCCTGTAAATACATTAACGTGGAAAAATAAAATGTCAATGGCCAGAGCGGCTTGCCCAGCCTCAAGGATACTTTTAACACAATAGAAGATTAAATAGCAACAAGGTGTTTCGTTTGACAAATGGAAAAACCTATAAAGTAAAAGTAAAAAGTAATGAATACAGCCTAGCTGCAGGACAAACTTTTATTTGTGAAAACTTCAGTCGTATAACAGAGCTACAAGAAGTGGTAATTCAATTGCAGGAGCAGCTTCGAGACAGGAACACTCATTTTAAAACTACGTGGACATCACAGTTACTCACTTTGAACGTCATGCTGGGTGATACAGATGACTTTCCTCCTTTAGAGAGAATTGCTCTTCTACAGCTGGTCATATGCAAGGAGACGGAAGAGAAAAGACAAGGTGCCTAGGAAATCGCTCTTTCTACCATCTCCAGTTCCTGAGGATACTGGATTCTGTTCCACTCCAAAATAGTTTTGACGTCCAAGGAAAGGATGTCCCAGAACTGGATCCTCTCACGGCCTTTTCCATTGTGAATAATGTTGTTGGCTCAGTGTGGCCAAAATGTCGGCATTCCCATACTGCTAAGCAGTGGCGGCTTTAGGTATAGGCGACATGGGCAGCAGACCAGGGCGGCATCTTGCCGGGCTGGCACAACGTGAAAGCACAAAAAAATCGGATGGTGACATTTGTGTGATCGGTTTTCTATTGCTCATTTGCACGTCACATAAATTATATCATCTTACCTTATGGGACAGTTGGTCAGTTAACCATGTCGAAATAGGCGCCCTGATTCTAGTTTGTGAGCTAGGCAGATAACTGCCTGGGAAGGTCTCCCACTCAGAAGCACGAGATGGAAAGGTCTCCCCACTGGAAGCCTAGCGGTGCACGTCCACTTTCCAGCGCGAATTCGCCTGCAAACGCGTGCCTTGCCCCAGATGGCTGCTTATGGGTATAACCGCTATATGTGTTTGTTTTTCGGTGGGGGAGAGCTGTGCTGAAATCCCTTCATGAACTTTTTTTAATTTAACATGAAACCAACCAAAATTATTGTTCTCACTCATGGGCAAAATAAAAACACGTTATAATGAGCAATGTTAGCAGGCAACGTATTTATGTGGTGCTGCCATAAAAAAACACAAAAAACCTCAATCCTAAATAAACACAGCACATTTTACAACAGAGCTAACTTATAAAACCTGACCTGAGTCACCAACAATTTCTGCCCCCATCCTCCAATCGTTATTGCGCTTGTCTCCCGCTATAATTTGCTTTTCCTCCAGTTGGTAGCAGAACGTTTCACATGGAGCAAACATTTTCACGTGCCGTTGCAGCACAACGATGGACCAACAAGGAAGACGGTCTCTTGTTTATGAAATACTCGCCTCATGTTAGTCGGATTCATTTGCATAATATTGACCGTGGCCCACTTGTTGACGCGCCAGAACAACACAAACGGCCGCGCTGCCATCCCGAGATGCTTTCCGCAACCGTCAACAACGCCTTGACGCTATTCATGGAAATTGAATTGTATCCGTCCGAGGCAGCGGACGCGCTGGCATAATGGACGTGCACCGTCTGGTGAGGGTGCAGGGATATCTTTCAAACAGCGGACGTCTAACTTCGTACAGTACTAATGCAATTAGTAAAATAAGTCACATTACGAAATGTTACCGAATAAATCACAATTAATTCATAATACTGTCAATATATACTTTCACAGACATATTGCTGCATTTTTTCCGGTTCGTGCAAAATCGTTGGTTTGTGCAAAAACAGGTCTGCACACCAAAGTGAATCTTGCCTCTTGGTTGACAGTGCTGGGGAATGGATAATGTATTGATGCTCGAGTGCCAAATCAACACAAATGGATAAGAAAAGGTCTAAGCCATCAGCTGCCCAGTTTAGGAAAAAAGAGGGAAGAAGAGAAGAAACGCGCAAAAGATAAAGGTATGCAGCTTTGTCATCTATTTGAGTATAATATTATGCATGTAATGAAAGAAGCTAGTATAACACTAATGTTTGTTCGCCTAGGTTGCTTGCTACGCTATTACACGTAGGGCGACAATATTCAGTTTTGTCTAACTAGCTTATATAATATTGGATATATAGCTCCGGAAAAAAATAAGAGACCACTGCACCTTGTCCTTTCCTTTTCTTTCCAAAAAAGTCGAAAAGGAAGGTTTTGAGTGAGGAACAGAAGCGATCAATTTGCAGTGGTCTCTTAATTTTAACCCTTCTGTTCCTCACTCAAAACCTTCCTTTTCAACTTTTTTGGAAAGGAAAGAAAAAGGTGCAGTGGTCTCTTAATTTTTTTCCGGAGCTGTAATTTCAGTTTCATCATGATAATGTGTGTAGATTGCAGCAAAACGATTACAACCTAACTAGCACAATATTGATTTGCTTAACTTTCATTGAGGTGACATCATAAAAGTTTTCTGTGATTGTATTGTCTAGGTCCTGAGCTCAGTAAGGGGAATTTCCAAGACACTTTGTATCTTTTGTGATATATTGACTATTTTGGGGTGTCATTTGGTTTCTATTTTTGAAAGACTTTGGAGCACCCTCTGATGCTGGCCTGGATGTGGAGCCATCTAGGCATTGTGCAATTTAGTTTTATTTGTGTATTTTTTGTTAGCAATAGGGTGATAGTGTTAGAATGCAATTCTCTTTTTTATTTGTATTTATACACTACAATTTGTTTCTATTTGTCTTTGTTACTTTTTTATATTTATGAGTCTTATTTTTGTATAAATCTTTATATTTATATGTGGGGGGGGGGGGTCAGGCGCTGAACAGGGGTTTGCCCAGGGAGTCTTACAAGCTAGAATTGCCACTGCCGCAAGGCACATACCTCTCTAGTCACAAATGGTGCTCTTCTGCCCTGACCATCACAGGCTGCCAACAACAAAATGTATGATTTTAAATGTGAACATCTGAAATGCTGGAGCCCTGTATTATCCTGGAGTGCATGTAATGGATTAAATTAGAGTATTTCGAACCATAAATAAGTAACTCCCTGACGCTGAATGAGTTGTCCTTCACATCGGATCAAATGACATTTTGAAGAAAAACTCTTTCTGGATTAAACCTGAACTTTTTAGCAGTGATGTCATCAAAATGAAAAAGGAGCACGTCTACTAATTACCAGAGCACTTTACAAAAAAAGATGTGCTGCCCTGTTTATAGACCTATCAAACGCCTTTGATGCACTAGATCATTAACATTTAATTAGCAAGTTGAGGTCATTAGGCTTAAGTGTTAACACCTGTTAATGGTTTCAAAACCATCTAAGTGATATAACTCAAAGGTGGCACAAAGGTGTGCCACAGGGTTTGATTTGGTGTCAATATCAATGGCATTGAAGTTGATATAAAAATTGCAATATTCATTTTTATGCTGATGACACAGTACTGCACTGCAGCTTCTATAAATCAAACAATTGCCAATTTGCAATCTGATTTCCAAGCATTAAAGAAGTCCCTATAAGATCTTTAATTAGTGCTAAATGTAAAAATAACAAATACATGATATTTTCTAGATCGCATTACTCAGAAATACTTTTTTAAGTACTACTCTGGAGAATTCACAAATATAACGAGTTTCCTATTATTAATGCCTGGGTATCTGGCTTGATGAAAAGCTCTCTTTTGAAATACACGTCACAGAGTTAATAAAGATATTTAAAATCAAGATTGTATTCCTACCCTATATCAAAATAGAGCCTTTTGATAATAGGAAAAAAATTGTCTTTGCAACCATTATGTCTGTTTTGGACTATGGGGATGTAATCTATGCACGCAGCTGCTTCTAAACTTAAACCAATTAGATGATGTGCCCTTCGATTTATATCAGGTGATAGCTATAGGACTCATCATAGCACTTTGTATGAAAAGATGGGATGGTCCTCTCTTTATGTAAGAAGAGAGAAGCACTCTTGTTTAAATACAAGGCACTCCTGCAGAAGCTTCCAGCATATATAACAGTAAAACAATTAATTATAGAAAAAGAACACAGGATATGAACTGCTGTTACTTCTTTGCCCCACAGAAGTGGAAAATGCTGTACAATGAGCTCAGAATACTTGAATACCAAGTTTTGAAAGCAAGGCTGGAGTTCACACTCAAGGAAAAATTTGTATTTTGTGATGTATTTTTATTAACTTTATTGTTTAATATGTGAACATCATGTGTATTTGTATTGCATTTGCCTTCATTGCACATCTATACAATCCAATTGTAATATACACATCCTTAATACTAAATATAAATTTTCTGCCCTCCTCTATTTGCACTTCTGGTTAGATGCAAACTGCATTTCGTTGTAGTGTACTTGTACTGTTCAATGAAAATAAAGTTGAATTTAATCTAATCTAATCTTGAGGAGGAGGCAGTAATATATTACTTCTCCAAAGGGAGACATTGGAAAAAAGACCAGCTAGATTTGCCCCAGCAGGTCTCAACAAGAAATCTTAATATTATTTTTAAATTGTGTAAAAGTGTACCTGTCCTGTTTAGTAGTTTGTGTCTGGCTCTAAGGAAGGCCCGGATATCTGTATCTGTTTGCTGGTCTCCAGTCAGCGGGATGGAGGACTTTGAGAGCTCAGTCGAGGTCAGGGCCCTGTAACAAACACACAAACAAGCATGCATGCAAACATTCATAATCAGACACTTAATGTTTCTAAATGAACAACCTCCCAACCACACACACAGTTTAAAGGGTAACTGTACAATGACATGACAATCATTTAAAATAGATAAAAGTCCCCTTTAAAAATAAAATGTATACAATTTAAAAGGTTAGGCTGCCAAGAGCATCAAGATTTTGCAACTACGCGGTAGAAAATAAAATACATATTCGTTTAGAATTAAATAAAAATGTTCCTATACAAAAAGGCCAAGATGTTTTATAGTACTGCCTGTACTGAGTGGAGACGATATTGAGAGACAGCCTTCTGGCCTGTAATATTGAGAGACAGCCTTCTGGCGTGCTCAGATATCACTTCAAGTTCCAGTTACATTTTGCCCTCTCTGCTTACATACTCTGCACTGGACCATGCTAAATGTAGCCCCTACCATGTACACATTTGTAACTTCAACCTCAAATGTATGGTGGACCAAAGGGGTCAAAATGAAATAATTAAATATATAATTCATTAAACAAATATATAATTTTAAGTGGCATTATTATGAAATATTTTTTTATAATGGTATGATAATGATAATGGTATGATATTTCATAATAATAATGGCATGATATTTCATAATGTATTATTATATTTCATAATAATACATTGTATTTCCCAATCTTATTTTTCATTATAAGATGTATTTCATAATATCATGGCCTTTTTCATAATATTGTGACCTATTTCATATTTTCCTGGTGTATTTCATCATTTAATGGCGTATTTCAACATTTAATGATATATTTTAACATTTAATTACCTATTTTAACATTTAATGCTGTATTTAATTGCGTATTAGCTGCTGATAGGCTAATCCAGCGACACTAGCTTCACCAAGAGTTGCTCACTTGTGGGAATTCAAACAAGATTTTGCTGTATTAGTCTGCTAGCGAGCAAATTTAAAAACAATGTTGTCTACCTGGCAACACCTGATCAAAACTGTATCAAGAAAGTTAGGTTTATTTCAGTGAGTGAGCAATGTATAACTACGAATAATGACTTTCTTTGCCGAAAACAAGCGCAATACTCTGTTTAGCAAGTAACAACCCTGCAAAATTGAACCAAAATGTGAGCTATGAAAACATCTGCTCTCTTAAGAGTTTGTTTCTTAGCCTCTTCCATTTGCCTTAATGTCAAACACAATGAGACATCTTCAAAAACAAGCAGATATCTTAATTTCATTTTTGGAATTGTGTCAAAAGATCCGGGGCTACTCCAAAAAGACCCTGGGCTCTATAGCCCAGGAAGCCCAGGCCTAACAATCTCACTGGCAGTGAGGACCAGCATTTTCATTTGCTTTAGCCCTTCTATTGACAAATATGTACATAATAATAGTGATTTGGCCAGAAATGTCTTCATACAAACTTGATGAATTGCTATAACTCAGTACAACTGCTAATGCGTCAAAATCGCCCACAAACGAGCAACTGTTGGTGAAGATAGTGTCGCTAGATGAGCCTGTCATCAACTAAAGATCATCCACTTGCATTGATTGACATATCTCTTGTGATCATGAAATACGCTTTGAAAAATGGCATTAAATGTTGAAATATGTCATTAAATGATGAAATACGACATGAAATTATTACATAGGTCATGATATTATGAAAAAGGCCATGATTTTATGAAACACATGTTATGATGAAAATAGAAAGATTAGGAAATACAACGTATTACTATGAAATGTCATACCACTATTTTCAAAATAGGCCTTATAAAAAGATGTCCTATTAATGTGCCACATAATCTATACAGTATATATTTAATTATTTAGAAATGTATTTATTTAATTTTGACTCCTTTAATCCTCCATACAAATTTAACATTTAAGCCTAAAATAGCTTTTTAAACCTAGACTTAAAGGAGCACTGTGTAGAATCCTGCCTCTAACGTTTATAAGACTGAAGTTAAACAATAACAAGACTTGTCCCTTCCCCCTCTTTATTTACTGAACAAAAACGGAATGGTATTAGCTAGTCCAGTGCGCTTTAGGGTGGGGGAATATTACTGTGTCTAAAGTGTGTATGAAGAGACTACATGTCAATGCAAACTGATTGAAGAATTGGTATGTAGGTTTAAATAAGGAATATCTCAGGCACTCTGAACAATTTTGTAGACAAAAAATATAACAAAAAACATTAACTTAAAACATTAACTGCAGATGTCATCTAGTCATTGGGGTCCTGGCCCAGAAGGGGCCCAAGTAGCCCTATTATTTTTCTTAGGATTATTATTATTAGGGGTCCAGGAGCCCTATATTTTAGTTAGGATTATTAGGGGTCCTGGCCCCAAAGGGGCTCAAGGAGCCCTATTATTTTTTTTAGAAATCTTATTTGGGGTCTTGGCCCAGAAGGGGCACAAGGAGCCCTATTATTTTTGTTAGGATTATTATTATTATTATTATTATTGTTAGGGGGTCCTGGCCTCGAAGGGCCTCAAGGAGCCCTGTTATTTTTCTTAGGATTATTATTATTAGAGGTCCTGGCCCCTGAGGGGCTCAAGGAACCATATTATTTTTGTTCAGATTATTATTAAGAATAAATGGGTGCCATGGCTTGTGACCATCCATCTTCCTCTTGAACAAATTCCAGAGGTTTTCAATGGGGTTCAGGTCTGGAGTTGTTGATATCTTACACAAAATGGCTGATATTCACCAATAAAAATTCCTGTGGGCGTGGTTTCAATTCAAATCAAGTGGTCACTCTAACTCAAGATGGTGCCGCAGATGGCTGCCTCGGTTAGCTGGTGCACAATTTTTTGTCTAATTTTGTGTGTTAAACCAGTGTTCTGCGGCAATTCTCTGATTGTTTTCTCAAGAGAGGAGATCATAAACATCAGGGAAACAACTCCTGTGGATTTATTCCCAGATTTTCTCATGAAATCCATTGAATTACTGGACATTCTGGTCAAAGTTACATCTACACTTTGTCAAGCAGTGAGATGCTGCTGGTGAGGTAAACGGGCTGGGGTGCTTGTATGCTCAAGGCAGCGTGGACTACGGACTCCGCTACCTGGAATATTCCTCTCCAACATCGATCACAGCAATAAACTGGACAAACTTTACTTACTGTTGTGTCATGATCCGGGCGGATCGTGACACAGAACTCTCGGGCAAAACAAAGGAGGAATATGTTTCTACAGTAACAACGACTGGGGCAATGATTTGATAGTCATACTACGGTACTGTTCTCCTGACCTGGAATAATTTTTTATCAACTGCAACCCTTTCTCATCATTTATCCTGTTCAGTGTTTTACATTCCACTGCTAGCCAATGTGCACAAGACACAATGGCAGCTGGCTGAACAGATACTCGGGGCAGAGCGGTCATACCTGGACTTCACTGCCGCCGCGGCATAATTATACAATTTAACTTCGCACTCTGCAGACCTACAGGGACATAAACCAAAAAAATGCAGTGTGAAGGAATGTTGGTGCAGTTGTGTGCTTATCAGGTGGGTGTTAGCCTATTATGGATGCAAAAGGAGGAGAGTGGGTTTATAATACCATAGTTTATACTATTTTGACTGGCTAGCTTCGCACGTGCACAACTAGTTAAGTTGTTAATTGAATGTCAATTATCATGTGTAATTTTGTTTTTATATTATAACAATAGCCTATAGCCTAATAATTATAACAAGAATAATATTGCACGCGGATGAGAATTGCAAATAATCTGCATACCTAGACAATTACATTAATTATTTTAAATGAACACAGAAAAGGAATACAATTTGCTTGCTTTCATTTTTATTTAATGTACAAAAACATACAACATCTGCAACGTAGGCAAACTTCTAGATGTCGAAGTGTATGTTTGGTACGTTTAGATAACAAAAGACCATCAAGTCATGTTCATTCAAAGCACGACAGTAAGTAGCCAATGGGTTTACAGTAATTCTGTCCTCTATGTCTATAAAGGTGAGGACAACTGGAAGTTTCTTTGAGATTGAGTGAGATGAGATTGAGGTTGTGTAAGGAAGACCGGGTCTGTAACCTCATGAACAAGGCTATCTAATGCTGCAATAAATAATTGAATTACTTTTTCCCTTGACGACTGGGTACACGATCATTATTTCAACCACTATACGAAATGGCTGATTACTTACAGAAGAAAAGAATGAAGAATCCACATCGTGATAGTCTTTTAACGATAAGGAGACATGCTGTGTCCCATGAGGACAGAACTTGAATCCAAAATAGTCATAGCCTACAAAAGAGGGTAATACAGCTAAAGCGAGTTTACTCCCCACAAAATTAGATGTTATATTTTAAATGCTGAATTGAGTTTGGTTAAATAATATTGTTTCTCTTTTGTTTGTATTTACAATGATAACTGGGATAATTGTATTTTAAAAACCAACGCCTGATACTTGTTAACAGAGTTAAAATTCTAAAATGGTAAATTGACTAATGAACAAATAGGGTATTGATGTAGTGATATCATACATCTGTTTTTTGTCAACATCAACATTTTTGGGATTTTTCTAAATCTTCAATTAAAGAAGGATATCGGCTAAGTTGAAAGAATACCATATCTTGCTACAGACAGTCTGAGGACCATGTCAGATTTTTAATGTGTGGGAATTTAAATTTTATATCCATTTTAAACAATCCATTTGGCCTTTTTAATGGCTCACCATAAATGGATGAAGCTAAGGGCTCCAGGAAGGGGGCAGACCCCCTGGGATGGCCCCAACCATTGTTTCCCATTAAATCAGGGTAGCTATTGCTAAGGGTTAAATTTGTGTTCAGACTGGTCTCATATGTGGTAATTTCACCAACACAAGCATATTCAGTTTTGGGATAATCAAACGTTAAGAGCAAGCTAAATATATTTTCCTCTCAATAGCTTTAATGTTGAAATTGATGATCTGAAACCCAACTGAAATCAGGGTAGAGACCTAAAGTAATCCCCCATTGCTGATGATAGAACAATCTTAATGTCAACAGAACCACAGATGTGGTCAAAATATGCATTAGGGTTTGGCTGACCGCCACTATTTAAAGTAAAATAGAAATGAATCAAAGTTTGTGAATTCCCTAAAATCTAGGTGACAATGCTAAATTTTGGTGCTGTAGATATGCTAATACAATCAACCTGGTGGTTGCAGCAGGTAAACCACTGCAACATGGGCTGGAGTTTTTCACTCCTATAATTTAGTTGCGCAGCTTATCCCCTAGAGGGCAAACCAATTATTTTGTTAGGCATGTGCCAAGAAACTACAGGATATTATAAATGCATGATAGCCAATTTCGCAGACCTGTGTGATGGTACTGAGGTAAAGTCAAATTTGGGAGCTGTTTAGCTATGAAAGACAAATTTGTTAATAGGTTATATGGTTTATAATTCCTTCGCACAAGCGACCGTGTTGCACATTGATGTCTTTGATTGTGTTAGTGAATGTTTGTGTTTTTAACATTTTCACTTTGTTTTTGATGAATATACAATATGCAACTCCATATTGCATAGATTCCAGATCTATCCCTATTACCATGTCCGTGCCGTGAAGATGGCCAATGCGGGTTCAGGATGGCGCCTCCTGTGGCCGTATTTGTCATTGTTCTGCATTCACTCAGGGTGGCACTTTCCATTGACTTGAGTTTTTCTTGTTTGCATAGTAATAACAGAGCATTGGTCTCTGTTATGTTTCACATATTCCATTCACAGGATTTGTTTTTAATTGGTTAATTTGGAAATTGTTTTGTTTGATGTAAGGTCTAACATTTTAATGGTTAAATAGAATAGATCTAAGGTCTAACATTTTACTGGTTGAATAGACTAGATCTAACCATTTCTGATTTGGGTAAGCAAAGTCAAGTCTGACAATCTTATTCCACTGCTAGTTGCTATCGGGCATAAATATAGCACAAGGAATCAAACATCAACCAAGCCAGTTCTGGATGGAAAAGGAAATTCGACATTGACCATTAAGGAAACTTGCTTTGATAGGGTGTACGCTTCACTTTAATGATGGAACTTCTGAGATCCACAAGTTTTCAGGACTGATCTATTGTCTTCATTGTTAGGAGTTGACGGAACAATACCCTTTGGATGAAAGTCTGATGTGTGAGTACCAGCAACATGTTCAAGAAGGATTTCTACAACCACACTGGTTGAATCTGTTCCAAATCTTCCTGACCACTCACATAGCAAAACGATGCCAGGGTCAGATCACTTGGCTTCACACTCCATTTCTAGATGAATCATCGACAGCGAGATGAGAGGAGAATCCACCTGAGTCCTGAAGGACTCCACATGTTACGGGCCAGAGTACCACGGACCAGTTGACTGGACAGGTCACATGGTCCCAACACAGTGGAAGACACTGTTGTGGTGTTAATCTTGAATTAGTGAAGGGTTGGAAACTCACTATTCCACTACACACCTACACTGACTTGTTAGGACAACCAGGCAATTTGCTGGGTCCACATCACACTGACTACAATAACTGATATTGGAAATATACATCACTGATACAAGACAAAGAAAACTGAAGACAAGAACTAAAGGACACTTGATTGGAAACTAACTTCATTCCTTACAATCTAAGATTTTCCTAAATTAACTGATATGGTGATTTCATATGCATGAAGGTTTGTTTCTTGCAAGACAGGTGGGAAACTGTACGATGACAATCCTAATACTGGACTTCGGTGTATTTGTGATGATGCTTAATGACCGACATTATGACTGCTATCATGGTATGTTTGGATAGTGAATTGTTCCCTATAAAAGGTAGAAGTTTTCCCTATTTTAAAGGTAGAATGTTTCAAGGGTACAACAGGATATGCACAAGTCTTTTGTATGATATTGTCGCATGGATCATGATACGGACAAGGGGGGTTTTTGATTGTTCAATGGACTTTGGGGGAAATGTTTTAATCATGATGTCATGTTTTCGTCTGATTTTCTGCTGAACACCGTTAACACTGATAGTAGCCTGTTGATGTCAATATGTTTCTCGACCCTTATCTGAGGTGGGGGAATGATTGATGACTGTCATACATTGAGTTATATGTCAGAGTGTGGTGTGTCAATTGTCTTGTTTACATTCATTTTCATTTGAGGAACAATAAGACCTCATTGGTCACTTGCTCCTTTTTGTTGTTTTGTCTTAGTCATTTGTAACATAAGTGTAAGGGCCTTTTCTTTTCATTAGGAATTGAATTGTACTTGTAATGTTTTATCAAACATGTAATGTTTTTCTTTAAATGTTAGATGGGGGGAGTGTCGAAGTGTATGTTTGTTACGTTTAGATAACAAAAGACCATCTGTTTATCTGTACACAGAAAGTCACGTTCATTCAAAGCACGACAGTAAGTAGCCAATGGGTTTACAGTAATTCTGTCCTCTATGTCTATAACGGTGAGGACAACCGGAAGTTTCTTTGAGATTGAGTGAGATGAGATTGAGGTTGTGTAAGGAAGACCGGGTCTGTAACCTCATGAACAAGGCTATCTAATGCTGCAATAAATAATTGAATTACTTTCTCCCTTGACGACCGGATACGCGATCATTATTTCAACCACTATACAAAATGGCTGATTTCTTACATAGACGACATATCAAGACCTAACTTCGCCAAAGCATTATTGTTACTATGGTAACCAACGCAAATTCAACCATCGTAGCTGTCAGGCGGATTTTTCTCGCGGTTCAGTTGTCACGTACCGCCCGTGTGCAGGCACCTTTAGTTATTGTTCTTGGCGACTTCAACTAAGGTAACCTAAGTCACAAACTCCCGAAATATAAACAGTTTACTAAAATCCCGACCAGAGAGGAAAACACATTGGATCACTGCTACCCAACAGTCAACAATGCCTATCATGCTGTTCCCCGCGCTGCTCTGGGACTCTCAGACCATGTCATGGTCCATCTAATACCCACATACAGGCAAAATTAAAACTTTCTAGGTCTGTTGTGCGAAGGTCAAAGAAGTGGAGCAGTGAAGAGACAGAGGCTCTGCATGTGTGTCTGGAATGCACTGATTGGGACTTTTTAGGTCTGCCACTAATAGTCTGGATGAGTACACTGATGCTGTGACATCATACATCAGCTTCTGCGAGGACAGCTGCATACCAACACGGACCAGGGTGAGTTACAACAATGACAAACCCTGGTTCACAGCTAAACTCAGATGGCTGCATTTGGAAAAGGAGGAGGCATTCAGGAGCGGGGAGAGAGACATGTTCAGAGAAGTTAAATACAGCTTTGGTAAGGCAGTGAAAGAAGCCAAGTGCCTGTATGGAGAAAAATTAAAACAACGGTTCTCAGCCAACAGCTCTGCTTCTGTTTGGAGAGGCCTCCAACAGATTACCAACTACAGGCCTAAATCCCCCCACTCCATTAATGAACTGCAACTTGCCAACAACCTGAATGAGTTCTACTGCAGATTTGAAAGACAAAAGAGCAGTCCTGACAACATACCTTCTCCCTGTGTGACCAGCCATCAACACCAGCCCCCCACTGTTGGGGCCCATACACAATCACCCATCTCAATCATCCCCACCTCTGCCACTACAATGGAAATCTCAATCCTGGAGGGGGACGTTAACAGTCTATCCACGAGACAGAACCCCTGCAAAGCAGCAGGGCCTGATGGTGGAGGGCCCTAAAGCACGGGCAGCACAGCCCTAAAGCACTGTGCAGCTCAGCTTTTTGCTGTGTTTACTGACATGTTTTACACCTCACTGGAGACATGCTGCATCCCGGCCTGTTTCAAATCCTCCATCATCATTGTAGTCCCCAAGAAGTCAAGGATCACAGGACTTAATGACTACAGATCTGTCACACTGACCTTTGTGGTTATGAAGTCATTTGAGCACCTTGTGCTGTTCCACCTCAAGACCATCACCAACCCACTACTAAACCCACTGCAGTTTGCCTACAGAGCCAACAGGTGGATGACGCGGTCAACATGGCTCTTCACTTCATCCTCCAGCATCTGGACTCCCCTGGTACCTATGCCAGAATCCTGTTTGTGGACTTCAGCTCTGCATTCAACACCATAATTCCCTCTTTGTTCCAAGACAAGCTCTCCCAAATGGGAGTGCCCGAGTCCACACACATGTGGATCAAAGTCTTTCTGTCCAGCAGGAGGCAGCACGTGAGGCTGGGGAAGCACTTCTCTGACCCCCTGATCGTCAGCACTGGCTCCCCTCAAGGCTGCGTCCTGATGAATGGAGACGAGTCCGGCTACAGGTGGGAGATTGACCGTCTGGTGTCCTGGTGCAGTCAGAACAACTTGGAGCTCAACGCCCTAAAGACAGTGTAGATGATAGTGGACTTCAGGAGAAGCCCAGCCCCCCCATCACCCTGGGTGGCTCCCCAGTCAACTCTGTGGAGTCCTTTAGCTTTCTGGGCACCACCATCGCCCAGGACCTCAAGTGGGGGCGAATACCGTCTGGAATGCTGCAGCCACTGCCAAGGACAAGGGCAGGCTGCAGCACATCATCCGCTCTGCAGAGATGGTAATTGGCTGCAATCTGCCATCTCTACAAGACCTACATACCTCTAGGACGCAGAGGCAAGCGGCAAAGTTTGGGACTGATCTCTCTCACCGTGGAAATGGTCTATTCAGAACTCTCCCCTCTGGCAGAAGGTTGAGGTCTATCAGGACACAAAAACAGTTTCTTTCTTACAACAGTAGGCCTCATGAACATGCCCCCGGAGCCAAACTGACCATAGCATTTTCAATGCCCTGGCTGAGGGAAGGTTCTCACTCAAGATTTGACGGTACATGGCCCCGTCCATCTTCCCTTTGATGCGGTGAAGTTGTCCTGTCCCCTTAGCAGAAAAACACCCCCAAAGCATAATGTTTCCACCTCCATGTTTGACGGTGGGGATGGTGTTCTTGGGGTCGTAGGCACCATTCCTCCTCCTCCAAACACGGTGAGTTGAGTTGATGCCAAAGAGCTCAATTTTGGTCTCATCTGACCACACTTTCACCCAGTTCTCCTATGAATCATTCAGATGTTCACTGGCAAATTTCAGACGGGCCTGTACATGTGGTTTCTTGAGCAGGGGGACCTTGCGGGCGTTGCAGGATTTCAGTCCTTCATGGCGTAGTGTGTTACCAATTGTTTTCTTGGTGACTATGGTCCCAGCTGCCTTGAGATCATTGACAAGATCTGGGCTGATTCCTCACCGTTCTCATGATCAACTCCAACTCCACGAGGTGAGATCTTGCATGGAGCCCCAGACCGAGGGAGATTGACAGTTCTTTTGTGTTTCTTCCATTTGTGAATAATCGCACTAACTGTTGTCACCTTCTCACCAAGCTGCTTGGCGATGGTCTTGTAGCCCATTCCAGCCTAGGTGTACTATCTTGTAGGTGTACAATCTTGTCCCTGACATCCTTGGACTTTTGCTCTTGGCCATGGTGGAGAGTTAGGAATCTGATTGATTGCTTCTTTCTGGCTCCCAGGTGTTTCAGAAAGATTTCTGGCTCCCAGGTGTATTTTATACAGGTAACAAACTGAGATTAGGAGCACTCCCTTTAAGAGTGTGCTCCTAATCTTAGCTCGTTACCTGTATAAAAGACACCTGGGAGCCAGAAATCTTTTTGATTGAGAGGGGGATCAAATACTTATTTCACTCATTAAAATGCATATCAATTTATAAAATTTTTGACATGCGTTTTTCTGGATTTTTTTTGTTGTTATTCTGTCTCACTGTTCAAATAAATCTACCATTAAAATTATAGACCAATCATTTCTTTGTCAGTGGGCAAACATACAAAATCAGCAGGGGATTAAATACTTTTTTCCCTCACTGTATATTACCAATTCTCCAAGGGTATGCAAACATTTGAGCACAACTGTATTTTACATTTGTTTTCATGCTAATAATACATTAACATTAGGTTACAAGCAAAGTGTCCCTACAAGGCCACAATTTTCCAGTTTTACAACTATTTTTCTTTGTTCCTTCAAATACAGAAAAATGTCAGAGTCCCTGTTACTAGCAGGTGTATGTAAGGGGCATTGGGTCTGCATGGCGATAGAACAATTTTGGACAAAGTTCCTAAAGACCATCAAAACAATAATATCCAGTGGGGAGAACAGAGACTATAATAGTCATGCTCACCAAAAGGTTAGTTAGCATATGACAAGATAAACCAGGATTAAAAATCAAAGAAATCACACAAACATACATGGGTGTATTCACGCAGGAGATTTTTTTCTCCATTTCAGATTAAAGAGAAAGACAACACTACAGAAGGATTCTAGAAAGAAGGAAGTGTGTGTGTGTGTGTGTGTGTGTGTGTGTTTGCATTTGCACATAGGTTGTCAACAAAAAAACATTTGTTCTATGTGTTTAACACTGAGCTATTTGTGCGGGACCTTGAGAGGTGGGTCTGGGAACTCTAACAGGATATCTCTGTAAAGAATAAATATTGATTATAGCCTCATCTTCCTTTCACTCACTTAAGGTTTTGAGCAGACTGAGTCAAGCCTTCACCTGCTGGAAAGTCTTGCACATTACCGGTCAGAACAGGTTCTCTGAAAGACAAATTAAAAACATTTCAAACCTGGGCCACTTACAGAGCCCATTTGAGGTAATCATTGCCACAAGCTAAAAATAACAATTTAAAACCTTGTGCGTAACAGTGCATGTAATTCCAGTTAATATTACTTTACATAAAATTATTTCTTTCATATTATTATTTAAAAAAAATATTCAGCATTATGGGTTTGCAACCTTCCGTTTCCTCTAAGTTACACATTATTATGTGTATATACAGATCATCAATATACAGATCATCATTCCAATATGTTCCCTATAATTTGGATATTTTTTAAACACTTGATACACAAGGTCGCTACGATATGTATGTATTGAGGGGTTAATATTGATACTTTAAGACTTACTGTATAATGGCAGATCTGTAAGCCTACAGCTTTACATAGACTATGATCCTACTGTATTTACACCTATCAATGACTGCTACACTTTGTGTACGAATAGGCAGACATAAGAACACTATTGATTCAAAGACAAATTACCTAGTTTGAATATTCTCCAGAGCAACCTTAAAAAACATTTATCTAAGACTGATGCAAGCCTGGATTCAGAGCACTAGTTCTTATCAATGCAGGATGTTTTTCTTTGAATTGGTTTGAAAACAAAATTATACAGTAACAAGTGAACTGGCAGAGATAATTAAGACTGACATATGGAATTAAGAAAAAGACTAACTTTCAACAGCTATTTCTACTTTTCTGAGGTTCAGTCAGAAAACACCATGTATGAGTTTAACCATTTTTTAGAGCCCTGTACATGCAAGTCTTGGCATTAGGTTCTGCTCTGAGCAAGGTACGCAGTACCGATCCCCCCCACAAGAAACACAGAATCGAACAGGTGAAGGCAGGGGTGGTGGGTGGGCGTGCACCCACATGCTAGTACAAGCTCAACAACCGACTGAGTGAGTACCCTGATGGTTATATACTGTAGACAGGTTGCAATCTGACATGTGATAAGAGCGATCCTGCATCAGCTGATGTGTTGTTGACCAATTACCACTCTGGTTTCCTGGCTGAACTGGCTACGCTAATGAAAACCATTGTGAATGAACCCTGAGAAACAGAAGTATTAAAAGTTTATTTTAATTAATCATGAGTTTCTGCATGCGCTGTTTGAATGCAGTTTGAATCTAGAGATTGAACTTTCTGGGGAAATTTCTTTGGGAAAAAATTGGGGTGGGAGGCGGTTCACACCAAAACACAAATTTCACCACGATTAAAAAAAAGACATGTAGCAATAAATAAGTTGGTCCATAGGTGTCTTACATTGGGCATTGTTTGGAATGGCACATTTACTAATTCTTTGTTTTATTCACATGGCAAAGACTATAAAAGTGGATATAACAATAAAAAAGTTCCCAAGAGGAAACCCAAAACAAAAAACCCAGATGACAGTGATCTCTTTAAAGTTAAATCATCAAACTTTGTTTCAAACACAGGAAACAAATGTGCACTTGTAGATTATTCAGCCAACACTGGTAGGACCCGCAAAACACCATTCTCAACATCAACAGTGAAGAGGCAACTCCAGGATGCTGGTCTGCTAGGCAGAGTTGCAAAGAAAAAGCCATACCTCTGACTCACCAACAAAAAGAAAATGGGTAAAAGAACACAGACACTGGACAAAGGAAGATTGGGAAAAAAGGCCAGCAACCCGGAGTCGTCTCTTCACTGTTGATGTTGAGAATGGTGTTTTGCGGGTACTGTTTAATGAAGCTGCCAGATGAGGACCTGTTAGGTGACTGTTTCTCAAACCAGACACTCTAATGTATTCATCCTCTTGCTCAGTTGTCCACCAGGGCCTCCCACTCCTCCTTCTATTCTGGTTAGAGCCAGTTTGCGCTGTTCTATGAACGGAGTGCTACACATCGTTGTACGAGATCTTCAGTTTCTTGGCAATATCTCGAATGGAACAGCTTTGATTTCTCAGAACAAGAATAGACTGACGAGTTTCAGAAAAAAAAGTTCTTTGTTTCTGGCCATTTTGAGTCTGTAATCGAATCCACAAATGATGATGCTGGAGATACTAAACTAGTCTAAAGAAGGCCAGTTTACCGATGTGCTAACATAATTGCAAAAAGGTTTACTAATGATCAATTAGCCTTTTAAAATTATAAAGTTGGATTAGCAAGCACAACATACCACTGGAACAAAGGACTGATGTTTGCTTATGGGCTAATGGGCCTCTGTACGCCTATGTAGGTATTCCGTTAAAAATCAGCTGTTTCCAGCTATAATTGTCTTTAACATACAGCTCCGGAAAAAAATTAAGAGACCACTGCACCTTTTTCTTTCCTTTCCAAAAAAGTCTATAAGGAAGGTTTTGAGTGAGGAACAGAAGGGTTAAAATTAAGAGACGACTGCAAATTGAACGCTTCTGTTCCTCACTCAAAACCTTCCTTTTCAACTTTTTTGGAAAGGAAAGAAAAAGGTGCAGTGGTCTCTTGATTTAAGAAGTAATTGAACACATTACTTCTCCCCATCTTCTCAGTAGAGGGTCGGGTGGGTTTTTGTGTATGTCTGTGTTTGTGTGCCGCAATAGGTTGGTTTCTCTTTGTCTGTCTATCTCTAGGAGGTGTGGTGAGTTGCCAGTGATGAGGGTGGGCATGGCCCCTGTCCTCTGGAGTCCTGTCAACTGTTCCCAATCACATCCTGGTTGTAATACACAGATCAGCCATAACATTATGACCACCTGCCTAATATTGTGTGGGTCCCCCTTTTGCCACCAAAATAGCCCTGACCCGTCGAGGCAAGGACTCCATGACCTCTGAAGGTGTGCTGTGGTATATGGCACCAAGACATTAGCACCAGATCCTTTAAGTCCTGTAAGTTGCAAGGTGGTGCCTCCATGCATTGGACCGGTTTGCCCAGCACATCCCACAGATGCTCGATCGGATTGGGATCTGGGGAATTTGGAGGACAAGTCAACACCTTGAACTCGTTGTTGTGTTCCTCAAACCATTCCTGAAACATTTTTGCTTTGTGGCAGGGCGCATTATCCTGCTGAAAGAGGCAAATGCCATCAGGGAATATTGTTGCCATGAAAGGGTGCACATGGTCTGCAACAATGCTTAGGTAGGTGGTATTGTGAAAGTAACATCTACATGAATGGCAGGACCCAAGTTTTCCCAGCAGAACATGGCCCAAAGCATCACACTGCCTCTGTCAGCTTGCCTTCTTCCCATAGTGCACCCTGGTGCCATGTGTTCTCCAGGTAAGCAACGCACATGCTCGCAGCCACCACGTGATGTAAAAGAACACTTAATTCATCAGACCAGGACACCTTCTTCCATTGCTCCGTGGTCCAGTTCTGATGCTCATGTGCCCATTGTAGGCGCTTTCGGCAGTGGACGGGTCTGCGGCTACGCAGCCCCATACACAACAAGCTGCGATTCTCTGTGTGTTCTGACACCTTTCTATCAGAACCCGCATTAACTTTTTCAGCAATTTGAGCTACAGTAGCTCATCTGTTGAATCGGACCACTCGGGCCAGCCTTCGCTCCCCATGTGCATCAAAGGGCCTTGGCCGCCCATGACCCTGTCACCGGTTCACCGCTTTTCCTTCCTTGGACCACATTTGATAGGTACTGACCACAGGTAACACCACACGAGGGCTGCAGTTTTGGAGATGCTCTGACCCAGTCGTCTAGCCATCACAATTTGGCCCTTGTCAAAGTTGCCTAGATCCTTGCGCTTGCCCATTTTTCCTGCATTTTTCCTGAGATTATCAGTGTTATTCACTTCACTTGTCAGTGGTCATAATGTTATGGCTGATCGGTGTATATGACTTGTGTTTGTTTAGCACGACGGATTCAAGGAGAGAGAGTTCTTTTAGGCTTTATGGTATCCTCTATTTGAGAGCATTGAATCTACTGTTCCAGGGTTTGTTTCGATACCTTTGTTTTTGTTCATGCTTGTCCTTCCTGCTGTGTCCATCCCCTTGCCTTTTTCAGGGAGAAGTTATAGGTAAGATATCCTGGGGTATACATTTGCACATAGATGTCCCACTGTTATATACACTAAGTTAGATGCAAGCAGGTGTCATCCTTGTATTTATTTAGCAGTTAGGCAGCTTGCTAGGTATTAGAGTGTGTAGGCAGGGACAGACATGTAGGGAAGTGTAGGGTCTTCTTTATTTCTTTGATTGGACCCCTTTCGCCCAGCCCTTCTCCAAATTCCCTGTTTAGTGGTAGTTTAAGGCGTCTAACATTTGTACGTATGTATTTGTGTTATGCTACGCTGTATTTTGCAAATGTCCCAGTAAGGGTTAACGTTCCGTTTATTGTCTTGTGTGGTTCTTGTTAGTTAGCTGCATCCACCCCTCTGCACAATCCATTTTCGCACCAGTGTGCGCACAGGCATAGGTAGTTACGTCTCCACCTCCAAACGAGCTATACCCTAGGAGCGTAACATAGTCATTTACATCATTAACAATTCCTATACTGTATTTCTGATCAATTTAATGTTATGTTGATGGATGAAATATGTGCTTTTCTTTTGAAAAGATGTACATTTCTAAGTGATTCCACACTTTTGAATGGTAGTGTCACAACAGTAAAATTCAGTAGACTTAGATATGGATAACATGCACCAACAGCACATGCAGCAACATGTGTAAACATTGTTTTGATCAGATTGTGTTTAAGATGTAATTATGAAGAACATTTTATAAAGCTATAGAGATAAAAATGATGAACACTGTGGAAAAGGAAGTTTGATACATGGAAGGGATAATAAACAGGCCTTTGTTTATGGCTTGCAATACATGAAAGGGATCTTGTTGTGGATTGGGGCAAATAAGGAAGCAATGAACTGGTCAAATGGCTAAGTCTGAGGGACAAAGGAAACTGTTAAACTGTTAATCTGTTAGTTCTTTTGTTCTGCAAAGAGAAAGCCAAGGGGCTCTGGAAAGGTGGCTGACCCACTGGGGTGACTCCTATTTTGCCAGGGTCCAGACATCATTCAAGAACCAGTTTGTTGTACCTGAGCCTAACCAATGTTTCCTGCAATTGCTGAATGAAAAAAGGTTCAATTTGAGTATTCAGACTTTTCTCCATAATTTGTGCTTATTTCCATGACAAACCTATGTTTTTAATATATTTCAGTACCTCACTTTGCACGAATAATGGCACAGAGCATTTTTCAAAATTTGTTTATAAATTAGCGAACACATTGAGAGGAATCTTAGACCTTGTAGAATCTCCATACAAGTTGTAAAAGCGTGGCCTTTCGAGTGGCCTACTGGTCTAAGCCACTGACCATGGCAAATGTATTGGTTGCCATGGATTCTAATACTGTTGACTAACGTTCTTCTCCTTCTTTCCAACACTTTTCTATCTGCACATTAAAAACTATAAAACTATTGAAACAATTTATTACAAAACTTACAAAAATATACAAAAGTATACAAGCATATAAATTACATTCACCCATGTTACACACCCTATGTCGTTTTCTTTCTATTCAAATAAGACTGAGTGGACTCACCCAGTAAGCACAAGGCTTAGACTTTGACTTTGTCTAGCGAGGTCTTTTGATTTTGGGACCTGGTAAAAAAAAGATGAAGTGAGTTAGGTACACATATGCAAAGACAGCACACACAACCCTTAATTAATTGCTTGATCAAATCTACAGCATTGCTGATCTGCAGCAACAACTACAGCGCTGCAGAATTATGAGCATGTATTATCTGGGTATGTGTGCAACAAAAGTTCTGCATTCGTTCTCATTGGCATTCTGGAATACAATTGAATTAATAAGTTTAATAAAAACTATGCATGCATCACACAGAATGCAACCGCCTCTGCAACACCACTTTACTGTAGGTCTGTTACAAGCATGTATGTTTCAAAATACAGTTGTGCTCAAAAGTTTGCATAGCCTTGGAGAATTGGTATTAGATGTACCATTTGTAAAGAAAACATGAGTAAGCAGTCAAAACACATCTTTTATTTCTTATGGGATTCACATTCAACTGTAGGTTGTAACCGAATGGCACAATCATAAAACAAAACATGGCAACAAAGAAAAAAATGAACTGACCCCTGTTCAAAAATCTGCATACCCTTAGGTCTTAATACTGTGTATTGCCCCCTATAGCATTAATGACAGTGTGCAGTCTTTTATAATAGTTGTCTATGTGGCCTCAAATTCTTGCAGGTGGTATAGCTGCCCATTCATCTTTGCAAAATGCCTCCAGGTCATACAAAGTCTTTGGTCGTCTTGAATGAACTGCATGTTTGAGATCTCCCCAGAGTGGCTCGGTGACATTAAGGTCAGGAGACTGTGATGGCCACTCCAGAACCTTCACCTTTTTCTGCTGTAACCACTGGAGGGTCAACTTGGCCTTGTGCTTAGGGTCATTGTCGTGCTGGAAAGTCCAAGAGCGTTCCATGCGTAGCTTTCGTGCAGAAGAATGCAAGTTGTCTGCCAGTATTTTCTGATAACATGCTGCATTCATCTTGCCATCAATTTTCACAAGATTCCCCGTGCCTTTAGAGCTCACACACCCCCAAAACAGTGTGCCAGAAGCTGTGAGGCGTGTCAAGGTGTTGTCGGGCATATTGTTACCAGGCTTGTTTGTGGCATTGGCGCAGTAAAAGGCTTCTTTCTGGCAACTCGCTCATTTTTGTTCAAGTATCGTCATATTGTGGTCCTTGAAACAACCACACTGACTTTTTCCAGAGCAGCCTGTATTTCTCCTGAGGTTACCTGTGGGTTTTTCTTTGTATCGCGAACAATTCTTCTGGCAGTTTTGGCTGAAATCTTTCTTGGTCTACCTGACCTTGACTTGGTATCAAGAGATCCCCGAATTTTCCACTTCTTAATAAGTGATTGAACAGTACTGACTGACATTTGCAAGGCTTTGGATATCTTTTAATATTATATTTTTTCTGCTCCCCATGGCTCAGTATCTAGCCTGCTCAGTGCATCCACATGAGAGCTAACAAACTCATTGACCATTCATACACAGACACTAATTGCAATTTAAAAAGCCACAGGTGTGGGAAATTTACATTTAATTGCCATTTTCCCCAGTGTGTGTCACCTTGTGTCTGTAACAAGGCCAAACATTCAAGGGTATGTAAACTTTTCATCAGGGCCATTTGGGTGATTTCTGTTATCATTATGATTTAAAAATTAGACAAATAACTGTGATAATAAATGGCTTCGTATGATCACTATCCTTAAATAAAAGACATTTTTTTTGCATGATCAGACATATTTTCAAAATCATTGCCAAAATTTCACCATTTCTGCCAGGGTATGCAAACATGAAAACTGTAAATATGATATTTCTGTTTTTAAAATACTTTCTGAATGCATTGTATATCAATCTAACATTTACCCCAACAATGATCCATCAATTAGAGGATCACCCACATTTAAACACAAATGCACACACAAATCCACATACTGTGAACACACACACACACACACACACACATTCTCTCAGATATACAGTGACCCGTAAAAACAGACAAAACGGCCATTAACTGCCGACAAGCAATAACAGGCATTCTGCTTATGACAGCTTTATAAGGTGTCATCACAAAACATCTGACAAAGCTAGGTAAAGAGGTCACCTGTATCGTGGCAGTCTCCTGTTCCCACCAATCCTGAAAGTCTCTCTGGAGTTTCACCTTTGACCTCTCCAGCAGCAGCTGCAGGTGCTCAATTTCTATCTTTAATGTTTTAAGACAGCCAAAGGTGGTCTTGTAACTGAGAAAGAAACATACATGTAATAGGCTATACATTTGCAATTATGTGAAGTGATTTCCTACTATACGGTGCCTCACAAAAGTATTCACACATCTGGACTTCTCCATATTTTATTGAGTTATTGATTTCATGTTGTAACACAACAAAATGTGGAGAAGTCCAAGGCGATTAACAGCGTCTGTTTAACAACTAACAAAATTACAGTTTTTTGCTGCTCTTACGTTAGTTCTTTGACTAGTACATAAGTTCGCAGAACAATGTTGAATTTCTCAGGGACACATAAACAGCACCCTAAATACCTCTTCTTCTCTTCCTCCACCTGTCTGCAGATGTTTTCTTCCACAGGGTCCACCTCCTCTTCCTCTGTTGGTCTGCCAGCAACACCTATGTATACAAGGGGAAAGAAAAATGTACACAGACAGACATGCAGACAAACAGGCTTGTAAATATCAAAACACATATTTAACTTATTTTCTGACTATCTTTGTAGGAAGCCCAAATAACTTGCAGACAATAACCTTACTTAGGACTGGCAGCATTTCCTCACAAGCATACATTTCCTTTGTTTACTATACTTGCAGGAATTTTTTGCAGAATCCTTGCAGAAATTAAAACCATACACACACAGAAACCCATTTCCAAAATAGTTGGGACGCTGCATAAAATGCAAATAACTACAGAATGCAATGATGTGCAAATCATTTATTCCCTTTATTTAATTGAAAATAGTACAAAGACAACAAATCAGATGTTGAACCAGATAAATGTTATTGTTTTTGGAAAAATATATGCCCATTTTGTATTTGATGCCAGCAACATGTTTCAAAAAAGTTGGGACAGTTGGGGCATGTTTATTACTTATTGTATCTCCTCTTCTTTTAAGAACACTCTGTAAGCATTTGGGAACTGAGGAGACCAATTGCTGTAGTTCAGAAACTGAAATGTTTTGCCATTCTGGCTTGATATAGGATTTCAGCTGCTCAACAGTTCGGGGTCTCCTTTGTCCTATTTTTTGTTTCATAATGTGCCAAATGTTTTCAAAGGAAGACAGGTCTGGACTGCTGCCACGTCCTGTCTAAAGAAGCAGGAGTCAAACGCAGGGAGTAGCTTGCGTCCATTAATTGAGAGGCTAAGCAAGCTGAGGAGGGTGCCTAAGCAGGCATTCCCAGAAAACAAGAAAGCGTACTAACACACAGAACGGCGCCAACAAACAATAACCCACAACCCCCTCCTAATCAATAGACATACATATACCTAAACTAATCAAACATAACAGTGAACAGGTGCGTCTGGTGATTGCAGAGGGGAAGGGGGGCGGTGGCTTCTGAAGGCTGGTGACGCCGAACGGCGGAGCCCAGGCGCACCAGCAGGAGTAGCCCCAGGAGAGGGAGTCGTGACAACAGCAGACAGGCCAGTTTAGCACCCAGACCCTTTTACTACCGAGCCATGCTGTTGTAATACATGCAGAATGTGGTTTGGCATTGTCTTACTGAAATAAGCAAGCCCTTCCCTAAAAAAGACATTGTCTGGATGGCAACATATGTTGCTCCAAAACCTGTATAAATTGTTCAGCATTAATGGTGCCTTCACTGATGTGCAAGTCACCCATGCCATGTGCACAAATTCACCCCCATACCATCATGGATGTTGGCTATTGAAGTGTGCGTTCATAATAACCCGGATGGTCCCTTTCCTTTTAGACCAGAGGACGATTTCCACATTTTGATTTGTCAGACCAGTTTTCCACTTCGCCTCAGTCCATCTTAAATGAGCTTGGGCCCAGAGAATGTGGCGGCATTTCTGGATCTTTTTATATCTGGTTTCTTCCTTGCATGGTAGAGTTTTAACTTGAACAGTTTGCAAGTTTTAACTTAACACCAGGTTCTGAAAGACTCATCCTCTCTGGGATGCTCTTTTTATACCCAATCATGTTACTGAACTGTTGCTAATGAACCTAATTAGTTGTGAGATGTTCCACCAGGTTCTTTTTTTGTATTACACAACTTTTCCAGTCTTTTGTTGCCCTTTTCCCAGCTTTTTTTAAACATGTTACTGGCATCAAATTCAAAGTGGGCATATATAACATTCGATATGTTGTCGTTGTGCTATTTTCTATTGACTATATGGTTTAAATGATTTGCACATCTTTGCATTCTGTTTTTATTTCCATTTTACACAGCGTCCCAACTTTTTTGGAAATGGGGTTATACTTTGTAGATATCAATAGAAAAAGTGCTGTGAAAAAGTATTTACCCACTTCCTGATTTCCTCTATTATTGTAGTTTTCGTACTAAACGGTCTCAGATCTTCAAATGTAATATAAGACAAACAGAGACCCAATGATGATGACGTATTGCTTACATATACCACTTAAAACTATTACAGCAAAATATATGCAGTGAGAAAGACTATTCTTTGTGATGAAGCTATTTTGTTTCCAATGGTCATGGGGCCTTGTTAACGTCAAGCAGAGCCGACCTAGTAGAGCGAATGTCTCTTACTTACTTACTGACTGACTGAGTGACTGATTGAGTGACTGAGTGATTATCCCATGTTAAATAGCGTAGTGGTTAGAGATGCGGGCTAGTGAACAACAGGTTCCGCATTCAACTCCCGTCACAGGCAAAACTAATTATGCATTAGGATTTGTTCAGGATAGACAAAAACTTTGCTGGCTACATGTTTATCTCGTCTTTTCCCTTGAGAAAAAAGTCATTTATCATCACCTATATTGATAGTTACTGTATCGATGTCATTCACGAATGGCTAATGAGCTGTTCAAATGGCCGGTGGCAAAAGAGGATTTGTTCAGGATAGACAAAAACTTCGCTGACCACAACCTTCAGTAGCTATGTTATAGGAAGCCTAAAATAAAACTGTTTACTGTTATATTGCGACTATTTCTGGTGGATTTTCGAATTATGCATTAAGATTTGTTCAGGACAGACAAAAACTTTGCTGGCTACACGATTCTCGTCTTTCTACTTGACGAAAAATTCAGTTGATTGTTATTGTATCAATGTCTTTCACGAATGGCTAATAAGCTGTTAAAACGGCAAAAGCCATACAGTTCATAGCTATTTGTGGTGGAGGTAAACTAAATAAGAAACGTTAAGTTTAACACAATGCTTAATGATATCTAGCGAAGTATTCAAACTTGGCGTAATGTTAATGCGTGACAAAATGATCTAATGTTCAAATGCTATAACAACTGTTCACACGTACTAGGCTTTCTTGTTATTAAAAGTCATCGGTTCTCCCTGTGCCTGTGTTCGGCCTCCTACACGCAAGATTATACATGAACTCTACCCAGTACCAGAACATTTCAACTAAAAACCTTTTTGCTAGGAGGCAAAAATGTGAACTTTCAGCAAGATAAGGTCCCAAAGCATGAATCAGAATCAACAAAGAAATGGTTAATTCTCCTAATTAAACATTTTTCAAAGGCCATAACATTACTTCTAATGTATTCTCCAATAACCTAAACAACATATATGAAAAGTCTTAATTTCCTTGCACGGGGAGAATGCACAAAAAACTTGTGAGGTCTGTCGCCAGGACGCGCCCTCGGCCCTGCCATACCTCACCCGAAGACAACCCACTTCCTACATCACTTGAACGCTACACACCCCCTAGAGTGTGTAGCGTTCAAGTGAGCGCGTCCGGTAGGAGAAACCCTATTGTTATTGTTAGTATTATTATTATTAGGGGTTCTCCGGTAGGAGGAACCCTGTTGTAATTAGGGATCCTCCGGTAGGAGGAACCCTATTGTAATTGTTAGGGTTTCAGCAGTTCACTGGTGAAACACTATTGTTATTGTTACCGTTGGTTATTATTAGTGTTTCAGCAGTTCACTGATGAAACACTTGTTATTGTTACCGTTGGTTGTTATTAGTGTTTCAGCAATTCACTGGTGAAACACTATTGTTTTTGTACCAGTTCATTATTATTATTATTAGTGTTTCAGCAGTTCACTGGTGAAACCCTATTGTGTTTGTTCCGGATCATTACTATTAGGGCTTCAGCAAGCAAAGGCTGAAGTGGAATGGTTTCGAATGACGACCAAAAACGCTTGTCTTTTACTGTGAACATTTATTGTTCCATATGCTGTAGTTTACAAACAAGAAAGTTAAATTAGGCTTGACGGACTCGTTTGCATCTAGCCTCTCATGTTCATCTCAGTAAGCTAGCAAGAGTACAACAGACAACTTCCGTGTAGGCTACTTCAAAATAAAAGCACTTCCTGTGACGGTCTGCAGTAACTAAATTACTGGTAAACAAATAATGTTGTGTACCTTTTCACATATCAGTTGTGACTCAAGTACTGTAAATAATGTAAATAGTGAGTTTTAATCACACTATAATTTAACATTTTCTTTAGACTGTTTTAAATTAAACAACATGGATTTCTTATTCAAGTGCTTTAAACAAACATTTCACAGCATCCTCCCGCCCCATGAACTGTTGTTCATCACTATTCAGCCTATCACCTAATTAATCTCCAAGGGGTAAATCAACTGAACAGGTCTCTTTAACAAACTTCCTGTAGAAGTACGAACAGTGCAGGAACGAACAAGTCCATCTCTTCCTGGAAATAGCTCTGTTATCCTTCTCATTATCCAGGTCTGCCTGGGAGTGTAATCCTCTCCGATCAAGATGACATCTCCCACCTTTAGCACAGTGGGTGTGGGTATGTCACACTTTTGAGCCGATTTCAAGTCCAGCAAGTAGTCCTTTCGCCAGCTGTTCCAAAAGCTGGTTATTAGTCTCTGTCAGTATCTCCATCTCCTACACATGTCCTCTCGACTCACATTGGTTGCTTGAGATGGAGGAAGCATAGTCTTTGGTGGTAAGGAAGTCAGTCTTTTCCCAACCAGAAAATGAGAAGGTGTGAGTGGCTGGGGCTCTGATGCATCACTGTCCACATAAGAAAGAGGCCTGGAGTTCAGCACAGCCTCCACCTCTGCAAGCATGGTTGTCAGTTCCTCAAAGTTTAGTGAAGCCCTCCCCAGGACTCTCTTTAGACATGTTTTTACAGATCTTACAAGCCTCTCCCAGAAGCCACCCCACCAAGCAGCTCACTCGGCAATATACTTCCAGGTTATCCCTTTGTCAGTAAACAGCTCTGTAAGCTCTGATTCCTTAAATGACCTCCATAGTTGTTTCAGGTCTTGTTCTGCTCTCTTGAATGTCTTAGCATTGTCTGAGTAAATAACTTTACACAGTCCTCGTCTTGCAATAAATCTCTTTAAAGCTAGGAGAAAACTTTCAGTAGTCTGATCTGAAACTAACTCTAGATGCACTGCTCTAGTCACAGCACAAGTGAAAAGTGCAATGTATGCCTTCTTAGGCTGACCACTCGATCTGACATACAAGGGTCCTGCAAAATCTACCCCAGTAACTTCAAATGTTGGGGACTCTGTGACTCTATCTCTGGGTAACGGAGCAGTAACTTGCTGGGCTGGTCTCGCTTTTAGTTTCCTGCAAATGTTACAATGTAACACCACCCGCTTGACTAGCTGTCTACCCCTTAAAACCCAGAATCTCTCCCTCATTTGCACTAGAGTATCTCTGACACCAGAATGCATCACTCTCTCATGACAGGACTGAACTAGTAACTCAGAGTATCTGTGGTTTGTAGGCAGTATCCATGGGTGTTGTTCCCTGTAACTAATATCAGAGTGCTGCAACCTGCATCCTACACAAATGAGACGATTCTCATCTAAAAATGGTTTCAGGTCTTTGATTTTTTAATCTCTTCTGAGGTTTTGTCCCTCTTTTAGCTGACAGATTTCCTGGCTAAAACTATGCTCTTGTGTCATCACCTTGACAGACTCGTTTGCATCTAGCGTCTCATGTTCATCTCAGTAAGCTAGCAAGAGTACAACAGACAACTTCTGTGTAGGCTACTTCAAAATAAAAGCACTTCCTGTGACGGTCTGCAGTAACTAAATTACTGGTAAACAAATAAGGTTGGGTACCTTTTCACATATCAGCTGTGACTCAAGTACTGTAAATAATGTAAATAGTGAGTTTTAATCACACTATAATTTAACATTTTCTTTAGACTGTTTTAAACTAAACAACATGAATTTCTTATTCAAGTGCTTTAAACAAACATTTCACAACAAATCGTACCAAATGACCGATCTTCACATAGTTGAATATTTGGCATCTATGGACCAAGCCCTCTCAATGCAAGTCAAGCCAGACAATTTCGTTGAGAAACATGGCCGCCATTGACCAATAAACATTAGCATGGGCATGGCCTGGTACATAAATGCATATGAATAAGACACGGATATTCATATCGAAAAATATGCATTGGTACACATGTTCAAAACCATCTCAATAATCAAGATATGCAGGCACTTTCAGCTCGACCATACGGGGGTGCCATAAAACACAAATGTTTATAATGGTTGATATCTCTTGATCCGTTTGACTCAGAGTGATGATATATCGCACACATGCTGAGGGACATGAATCCAGCTAAGCAGTATGATTCAGTTTGGCCTAATGGTGGCAATGATGGACTGGAAAAAACATTCAAGGAAGCTTTATGTCTGATAGCGGCCATACTGTTTGAGATAGAATCCTGTTAAGACTTGTGTTTAAAAACATGGGTACTTAGAGGATATATACTGAAGCTGGTTCCATTTAGGCAAGTGGTTCTAGAGAAGTAGATGTTTGAAGTAGTTAACATCAGTCAGATATAGTCCAAAATATGGAATAATTTATTTCACTGAGATGGAATGGAAAGCAAACGTTTGTTATTAAGTTGAAGGTATACTGATATTTAGTCGCGTATGCTTCATTTAAGTTTAATTACATTAAAATGTTCAGTTTTGGCGCATACCTTCTGGTGCATTACTTTTCTCTAAAATGTTTTCATTTCTCACCAGAGAGAAGGGAAATGTAGTTTTTTAATAGGAAGATTCCCCCTATTCAAACCACAATGTGGTGATCAAGACAACAATGACCACAATCCTTTGCACAACCTGTCCCTTTTGAAGTGTGAGAGACCAGTGTCGACAGAAGAAGCAGGTTGCTAGCTACATTCTGTGCCAAACCAAACTGCTCATATGGATCTAGTTTAACATCTCTGTTCAAATGGACACATTCTACTAAGATAAGGAACCTATTTGCAAACAGTTACAGTGATGATATCATGCGTTAGCTGGTTAATTAGCTTTGCGATACAGTTTAGCATTACTCCGCCTTTGCTAATGCTAACGCTAACGCTAGTTGGGGAAGTGGACGTGAAAGCAATAGTGTTTTCACCAGGACGCTAGTGAAGCTAAATTTGTACTGTAGTTAGTCACGTTAGAAAAGCATTAACTAACGCTACATGTAGGTTGCCAATGCAACCTAACCTTATTGCAGAGATGGAGCCTCGGTCTTCCCATATGGAAAATAAATATATTTTTGTAATGCAAAATGCATGCAGAATGTATGATGAATATATGTCAAATACATTTTTTTTTCAAAATACATTTCAGGACTGAAAAGATGTTTCACGTTTTATTCTGAAATGTATTTAAAAATGTATACATACATTTAACTTTATTCAAATTACATTTCAGGTATCAAAATGGATTTCACCTTTTATTTCCAAAATGTATGTCAAAATGTGTAAGTACATTTCAAGAATGTCCAAATGTATTTCTAAACAATTAATGTTCCCATATGGAAAATAAATATATTTTTGCAATGCAAAATGTATGTAGAATATATGATGAATATATGTCGAATAAATTTAACTTAATTCAAAATACATTTCAGGTATCAAAATGTATTTCACCTTTTATTTTGAAATGTATTTAAAAATATATACATACATTTATCTTTATTCAAAATACATTTCAGGTATCCAAAATGTATTTAAAAATGTATAAATACATTTAACTTTATTCAAAATATATTTCAGCTATCAAAATGTATTTCAGCTTTTATTCCGAAATGTATTTGAAAATGTATAAATACATTTCAGTTTTGTCCAAATGTATTACATTGTCAAAAATGTTCTCATTACAATATGTATTTTGCATAGAAAATACATAAAAAAATGCATTTTAAAGCCCATATTAAAATGCATTTTTCAGATCCTGTGAAAGTAAACAGATGAAATATAATTACCGACGTATTGATTATATCACATTTAAGTGTTGAAAGACATTTTATAGAGATACATTACCAAAATACATTTCATCTTATGGTCACAAATAGATTCTAACATCCTATAGCAAACTTGGTAAGACCACTACTTGCCTCTCCAAATAAAATAATCCTGTTTGGAGTAGTGGTTAGTGCGCCTGACTGTGGAATGTGAGGTCACAGGTTTGAAACACAGCCTGCCCAATACTACAGTATATTTAGACATGCGTTTAAGAAATGTATTAAACACATTTTTTATAAATATATTTAAGCGGCCAATTTCAAACATTTTGACATATATTTACCAAATGTATTCAGGAATATATTTTCGAAATGTGTTCGGAAATATATTTTCCAAATGTATTCAAAGATATATTTAAAGTACATTTATTTTCCGTATGGGTGCGTTCTCGGTCACATAGACGTGGTCTTGGTCTGGGTCTCCAGGGTTTGGGTCTGTGTCTCGGTTTCCAGTGTTGCGGTCTTGGTCTTGGTCACCTCTGTATAACGAGACCGATTTTTGCATGACCGCGTATCCGGAGCTGGCTAAGAAGAGCGAATGTCTCTTTCTTACTTACTTACTTACTTACTTACTTGCGACTGTTTCTGGCATGGAATAGTTCATCTTCAGTCTCGCTAGCAATTGCTCAATTCTTATGATTATTCATAGGAAGTTAGTAGATACTAGTAAACCTATTACTGGCTAATTAGCTGTTAAAACGGCCAGTGGCAAAAGCAATACAGTTCATAGACGGTATTTGTGGTGGAGGTGAACTTAATAAGAAACGTTAGTCAGTTTAACACAATCCTTAATGGAGTCTAGTGACTGCTGAAACGTGTAATGCCGTGGCCTAATGGTTAAAGACAGTGCCTCACATGTGGAAGACCTAAGATTGAATCTATTGAGAGCAACGACATTTATTAATTATTTCTGGTAGATTCCACGATTCTCGTCTTTTCACTTTATGAAAAGGTTAGTTATCGTCGCCTTTATTGATAGTTATTGTATAAATGTCATTCACGAATGAAAGAAAAAAGTATGTTGTTTTGCCATGAAAAAATATGTTCTTATGCCATGAAATGAAATAGCTTTGGCAGACTCGCTAACAATTGCTCAATTCTTATGACTATTCCAGTAAGTTAGTGGATACCGGTAAAGCTTATAACTGGCTAATACGCTGTTAAAACAGCCAGTGGCAAACGCAATACATAGCTGCTATTTGTGGGGGAGGTAAACTTAGTAAGAAACGTTAGTCAGTTTAACTGTATCAGTATCATTCACGAATGGCCAATTAACTATTAAAATGCCATTTTTTTTGCCATTGGCAAAAGAGGATTTGTTCAGTATAGAGACATGAGGCTATACTGACACTCAGCAAATGTACAGCTCTATGGTGTAGTGGTTAACGACACAGCCTTTCACGTGGGCAACCCGTGTTTGAATCTTGAGTTAGCAACATTTTCTATTGCGGGCCAGCTGAACTAGGCTTGCCTGGTTTCTTGTTCGTATAGGCTAGCTTGTCTCTTTGCGCATCTATAGTACAGTGTTCACGCATTTTCTATCATGCGTAGTCCCTTTGCGCACCTGTAGTACTGTATTTGCACGTTTTATATCATGCGTTGTTGAACTGCATGTGAACTGGCACCAAACAGGTCTGCAGCCGCCTTCAACCGTTGATGTCTGCAGGTTAATCATAGCTAGCTAGATAATACACACCTCATTATCTTAAGTGGTCATGATTTGTTCAGTTATACTTCTGACATAACTCATTACAGTACAGACTGCTGTAATATTATATTCAGATATATTACCAAGATAAAGTCTTGGTTAGCTAGGCTTGGTAGCTACACTAGCTAATTGGCCAACGTTAACATTGTGATGTGAATGACACGAAACTTTTCATTGTGGCCAGAAACTTTACAGTACATGAAAATGCTGTTTCTAGTTTTGACAAGTACCCACAGCCATTGATGTCAATACTATGGGTATCCAGAACACACCTGACTGAGCAAAGTTAATGTTAGCCATCTAGTTAACTACTTAGCCAGTTAGCTAACGTGTTCGCTAGCTAGCTAAGCACCGCAGTGGGAAAATAAGCTATAACATGTATGGATGTGTCAATCACATAGCTTTTTTTTCTTATTTCAGTCTTTGTAAATTAATTTCAACCTAATAATTTCTGTTATAATCAGTAATTTAATCTAGTAACCTATGTTTACTGGTCTTGGTCTGGGTCTCCAGTGTTGTGGTCTTGACTCCATCTCTGCCTTATTGTAAAAACTCTGGTACTGTAGCAGAAAGTTGCTAATATGCAAAGCAACAGACTGCTTGTTTTGTTTTACAACTGGAGCGCACATCTCATCTCATGTTGTGCTTCACCACTAAACATCCTCTGCAATGTATGGTCAATGAAGCCAAATGGCTCTGCTAGCATAAATAGAAGAATATTGTCAATTACAATAAAAATCGTAATTAAATGTCGTTATGAGTTGGGATTGTATTGTAATGATATAAAGAATAAACTAGTTTTCCAATTCTTTTACAACAGTACTAGTCTAACCACTACACTTAGTAGTCTACAAAAAAAAAGCTTCTGATCATGTCTCCACTTCCCGCTATATGCAAATACCTGTCCATTCCATTACCCCGGAAAATAAGCAGTTGAAACAGTGTTGAGCTCAAACAAACGAATGATATCCTAGAAGACATGCAGCTACGATGCATGCAGAAAAAACCTGTTAACTGTAAATTGTAGAAAATATTAATAGGATATACATTATACACACATCTCTTTCGATTTTCTAATTATAATTTAATCTATACTGTAGGCTAATTGTTAATGCTTTCCTACTGAAAGTGACAAGAGAAGACAAATAGAATATAATTTTCCTGAGACAAAATAACATCTATCAAAATAACGTCGATCTGCACAATACATGATGCGCACAACACAACGGGGAGCTATTATAGTCAATTATAAAGTTATTATAAAGAATCGACACATCAAATAGGCTTATCCTTAGCTAATAAAGCACATAAAATGCGCGTGGAAGTGCATGCACACATAGGTCAGTACCGGTAAGAAATGAAATCTATTTTCTCCCCTGATCCTCAGATAAGTGACTTGAAAAATCTCTTGCCAGTCATCAAAGTGTTCCTGACTACTTGTTTTATTTAACTGGTGGAGCACATATCTCAATATATTTTTTTTTAGATTAGTTTCAACTTTATTGTCATTGAACAAGTACAAGTACAGTACAACGAAATGCAGTTAGCATCTAACAAGAAGTGCGAATAGAAGAGGGCAGAAAATGTACTTGAATTAAGTATAATGTATGTTACAGATGTGACATATAGATGTGCAATCAAGGCAAATGCAGTACAAATGGCAATTCTAAATGCCACATAGCATCCCCTGCAATGTATTGTCAATGAAGCTGGCAAGTGGCAACCATACACATTTACAGATTTACATGTTATTATAGTATTAGTTAATTATTAAAAACCTTCTATTATTTAACTGTAATGGCTTATAATGCACAAGACCAATATTTATGTAATGGAAGAATATCCGATCAGCTGTTTTGAGCTAGAAACCAGTGTTGTTATTGGGATTGTTATTAATCGGCATAAAATCGTAAATCGGGATAATTTTGGCCAGGATAATCGTAGCATGAAATTCTCATATCGTCCCACCCCTACACAGCAGTAAAACAGCCAAACTAGGTAATAAGGTGATAGCAGCTGCCTCATGTACATGTAATGAACCTGTATTTTTGTCACTTTGCAGTTACATTCTACTTTTCTACAAATGTTCTTAAGGTTACATATACAGTGGATATAAAAAGTCTACACACCCCTGTGAAAATGGCAGGTTTTTGTGATGTAAAAGAATGAGAGAAAGATAAATCATGTCAGAACTTTTTCCACTTTTAATGTGACCTATAATGTGAACAATTCAATTGAAAAACAAACTGAAATCTTCGAGGGGGAAAAATAAAAAATAAAAACCTTACAATAACCTGGTTGCATAAGTGTGCACACCCTCTTATAACTGGGGATGTGGCTGTGTTCAGAATTAACCAATCACATTCAAACTCATGTTAAACAGAAGTCATTACACACCTGCCATCATTTAAAGTGACTCTGATTAATCAAAAATAAAGTTCAGCTGTTCTAGTAGGATTTTCCTGACATTTTCTTAGTTGCATCTCAGAGCAAAAGCCATGGTCCGCAGAGAGCTTCCAAAGCATCAGAGGGATCTCATTGTTGAAAGATATCAGTCTGGAGAAGGGTACAAAAGAATTTCCAAAGCATTAGATATACCATGGAACACAA